>JAQZBX010012613.1:0-31524 GCA_029593785.1 Cabassous unicinctus | reverse complement strand
CCTTATTGCAGTTTTGATTTGCATTTCCTCAATCATGAGTGATGTTGAGCATTTCTTCATGTGTTTTTTTGCCATTTGTATTTCTTCTTTAGAGATATGTCTATTCAAGTCTTTTGCCCATTTTTTAATTGGGTCGTGTCTATTTATTGTTGAGTTGTAACATCTCTTTATATATCCTGGATATTAAACCCTTATTGGATACGTGATTTTCAGATATTTTCTCCCACTGAGTCGGCTGCCTTTTCACCCTTTTGACAAAGTCCTGTGAGGTGCAAAAGTGTTTAATTTTGAGGAGGTCCCATTTATCTATTTTTTCTTTTCTTGTACATGCTTTGGGTGTAAGGTCCAAGAAACCACTACGTACTACAAGATCTTGAAGATGTTTCCCTACATTTTCTTTTAGTAGTTTTATGGTCCTGGCTTTTATATTTGATCCATTTTGAGTTGATTCTTGTATAGAGGTGAGATAGGGGTCCTCTTTCATTCTTTTGGATATACATATCCGGTTCTCCCAACACCATTTGTAGTAAAGGCTGTTTTTTTCCCATTAGAACGGACTTGGTAGGTTTGTCAAAAACCAGTTGCTTGTATAGGTGAGGGTTTATTTCTGGGTTCTCAATTCTATTCCACTGATCGATGTGTCTATATTTATGCCAGTACCACACTGTTTTGAACACTGGAGCTTTGTAATATGTTTCAAGGTCAGGCAGTGAAATTCCTCCCACTTCACTCTTCTTTTTTAGAATGTTTTTGGCTATATGGGTGCACTTACCCTTCCAGATGAATTTGGTAATTGGCTTCTCTAATTCTGTAAAGTAAGCTGTTGGGATTTTGATTGGTATTGCATTGAATCTATAAATCTGTTTAGGTAAGATTGACATCTTCATGATATTTATTCTTCCAATCTATGAACAAGGAATGTCTCTCCATTTGTTTAGGTCTTTTTAAATTTCTTTTAGCATTGTTTTGTAGTTTTCTGCATATAGGTCCTGTACTTCTTTGGTTAAATTAACTCCTAGGTATTTGAGTCTTTTTGTTGCTATTGAAAATGGAGTTTTTCCCTTGATTTCCTCCTCAGATTGTTCAGTACTAGTCTACAAAAACATTACTGATTTTTGCATGTTGATCTTGTATCCTGCCACTTTGCTGAACTCATTTAATAGCTCAAGTAGTTTTGTCGTGGATACTTCAGGATCTTCTAAG
This sequence comes from Cabassous unicinctus, assembly GCA_029593785.1. Taxonomy (NCBI): domain Eukaryota; kingdom Metazoa; phylum Chordata; class Mammalia; order Cingulata; family Chlamyphoridae; genus Cabassous; species Cabassous unicinctus. The sequence continues at coordinate 30,321 of JAQZBX010012613.1, read as the reverse complement.
TACAGGATCATGTCACCCGCAAACAGTGAGTGTTTTACTTCCTCTTTTCCTATTTGGGCGCCTATATATATATTTTTTTTCTTGTCTAATTTCCCTAGCTAAAGCTTCTAGTACAATTTTGAATAACAGTGGTGACAGTGGGCATCCTTGTCTTGTTCCTGCTCTTAGAGGGAAAGCTTTCAACCTTTCCCCATTGAGTATGATGTTGGCTGTGGGTCTTTCATATATGCCTTTTATCATATTGAGGAATTTTCCTTCTCTTCTTATCTTTTGAAGTTTTTTATCAAAAAAAGGATGCTGGATTTTGTCGAATGCCTTTTCTGCATCGATTGAGATGATCATGTGGTTTTTTTCCTTAAATTTGTTAAGGTGGTGAATTACATTGATTGATTTTCTTATGTTGAACCAGGCTTGCATACCAGGAATAAATCCCACTTGTCGTGATGTATAAGTCCTTTGATATGCTGTTGTATTCGATTTGCAAATATTTTGTTGAGAATTTTTGCATCTTTGTTCATTAGAGAGATTGGTCTGTAACTTTCTTTTCTTGAATCTTTATCTGGCTTTGGTATTAGGGTGATGTTGGCTTCATAAAATGTGTTGGGTAATTTTCCCTTCTCTTCAATTTTTAGAAGAGTTTAAACAGGTATATATTTATTCATCTGTGTTTACTTTTTAGTTTTTAATTGTTTATATTTTCAATTATTAAATGTACAAAATAAAAAAAAAGAATGTTCCAAACTAAAGTAAATTTTTAAAAAAAGAAAAGAATAAAAAAAAAAACACTTAAGAGGGACAAAGATGGTTATTACATACTGGTAAAGGGTGCTGTACAACAGTAAGGTGAAACAATTATACAAATATATGCACCTAACATTAGAGCTCCAAAATATATGAAGCAAATACTGACAGATTTCAAGGGGGAAATTGACAGTTCCACATTAATAGTAGGACACTTAATACACCACCCTCAATAATAGATAGAACATCTAGTCAGAAGATCAGTAAGGAAGTACAGGATTTGAATGATAAACTAAACCAACTAGACCTTAAAAACATGTGTAGAACATTGCACACAACAAAAACAGAATATACATTCTTCTCAAGTGCACATAGATCATTTTCCAGGATACACCATATATTGAGGCATAGAACAAGTCTCAATAAATTTAAAAGTCTTGAAATCAAGCAATGTAAATTATCTGACCACAATGGAATGAAGCTAGAAATCAATAACAGAAAGAAAAAGGGCAAATTCACAAATATGTGGAGATAAAACCACATACTCTTAAACAACCAATGGATCAAAGAGGAAATCAGAAGTGAAATTAGGAACTATTTTTAAGCAATGAAAAATGAAAATACAACATATCAAACTTAGGGATCTAGCAAAGGCAATGCTGAGAGAGAAATTTATAGCTCTAAATACTTACATTAAAAAAGAAGAAAGACTTCAAATCAGAGACCTAACCCCAAAACTGGAAGAACTGAAAAAAGAAGCGCAAACTAAACCCAAAGCAAGCACAAGGAAGGAAATAACAAAATTAGAGCAGAAATAAAAGAAATAGAGAAAAAAAACCAACAATAGAATCAACAAAAACATAAGTGGCTTCTCTTAAAAGATCAACAAAATCGACAAACCTTTAGCTAGACTGACAAAAAAAAGAGAAAGAGATACAAATAACAAAAACCAGAAATAAAAAGGGGAACATTACTACTGATCCCACTGAAATAAAAGACTATATGTGGATACTATGAACAACTGTAGGCGAATAAATTAGATAACCTCGACGAAATGGACAATTTTTAGAAACACGCAAACTACCTACATTGACTCAAGAAGAAATAGAAGATAGCAACAAACCAATTATGTGTAAAGAGATTGAATCAGTAATCAAAACTCTCCCAACAAAGAAAAGCCCAGGACCAGGTGGTTTCACAGGGAAATTCTACCAAACATTCCAAAAACACTTAACTCCAATTCTGTTCAAACTCTTCCAAAAATTGAAGAGGAGGGAATACAATCTAACTCATTCTATGAGGTCAACATCACCCGCATACCAAAGCTGGATTAAGATACCACGAGAACAGAAAACTGCAGACCAATATCTCTTATGCATATCAATGCAAAAATCCTCATCAAAATGCAGCAAACCGAATCCAACTGCATATTAAAAGAATGATACATCACAATCAAGCAAGCTTTATCCCTGGTATGCAAGTTTGGTTCAAACATAAGAAAATCAATTAACTTAATATATTACATTAACAGAATGAAAGAAAAAAAACAAAAACAATCCCACAATCATCTCTATAGATGCAGAAAAGGCATTTGACAAAATCTGGAACACTTTCTTGATTTAAACACACACACTTAGAACATTAGGAATAGAATGAAACTTCCTCAAGGTGATAAAGGCATGTATGAAAAGCCCACAGCCAACATTATACTTAATGGTGAAAAACTGAAAGTTTTCCCTCTACCATTAGGATCAAGACAAGGATGCCCACTGTAACCAATGTTATTCAACACTGTATTGAAAGTTCTTGCCAGGAGGGAGGGAGGGCATCCAAATTGGAAAGGAAGAAGTAAAACTTTCCCTTTTTGCAGGGAATATGATCCAATATATAGTAAATCCTGAAAAATCCACAAAAAAGCTCCTAGCTCTAATAAATGTATTCAACAAGGTGGTGGGGTACTAGCTCAGCACTCAAAAATCAGTAATGTTTCTTCAGACAAACAATGAGCAATCGGAAGAAGAAATCAAGAAAAAATTCCATTCATGAGCAACTAAAAAGAATAAAAAATCAAGAACAAATCTAACCAATGATGTAAAGGACTTATACATGGAAAACTATAAAACAATACTAAAAGAAATGAAAGAAGACCTAAATAAATGGAACGATATTCTGTGTTCATGGATGGGAAGACTAAATATCCTTAAAATTCCAATAATACCCAAAGCAATTTATAGATTCAATGTAATTCTAATAGAAATTCCAACAACCTTCTTTGCAGAAATGGAAAAGCCAATCATCAAATTTATATGGAAGAGTAAAGGGCCCTGAATAGCTAAAGCCATCTTGAAAAAGAAGAATGAAGTTGGTAGATTCATACTTCCCCATCTTAAAACTTAATACAAAGCCACAGTAATCAAAATTGCATGTTACTGGCACAAGGACAGACATACAGACCAATGGACTAGAATTGAGAGCTCAGAAATCAACCCTCTCATTTATGACCAACTGATTATTGACAAGCTGGCAAAGACTACTCAACTGGGAAAGAACAGTCTCTTCAACAAATGATACTGGGAAAACTGAATCTCCATTTGTAAAAAAAAAAAAATGAGAACCCTTACCTCACCCTACCCCATATACAAAAATCAACTCAAAATGGAAAAAAAACTAAATATAAGAGCTAGCGCTATCAAACTCCTAAAAGAAAATGTAGAGAAGCATCTTCAGATCTTCAGGACCTTGTATTAGGAAATGGTTTCTGAGATTTTACACCCAAACGACAAGCAATGAAAGATAAAAGAGATAAATGAGACCTTATCAAAATAAAAAAAACTTTTATTCCTTGAAGGACTTTATCATGAAAGTAAAATGGGAGAAAATATTTGGAAAGCTCATATCTGTTAAGGGATTAATATCCAAAATGTATAAAGAAATCCTTCAATTTAACAACAAAATAACAAACAATGCAAATAAAAATGGCAAAAGACTTGAGCAGACATCTCTCCATTGAAGATAGACAAGTAGCAAGAAAGTATCATTTGCCAAACAAAAACCACAATGTGATACCATTTCACACCTAATAGAATAGCTGCTATTGAAAAAAAAAAAAAGAAAATAATAAGGGTAGGAGAGGATGAAGAGAATGTAAGAACACTCATTATTGCTGGTGGTAATGTGAAACAGTGCAGCCACTATGGAGGACAGTTTGGCAGCGACTCAGAAAGCTAAGTATAGAACTTTCATATGACCCAGCAATCCCACTACTAGGAATATATCCAAAAGAACTGACATCAGGGACTCAAACAGATATTTGCACATCAATTTTCATTGCGGCATTATCCACAATTGCCAAAAGATGGAAGCAACCCTAAATCCAACTGAGGAATGGATAAATAAAATGTGATATATACGTACAATGGAATATCATTTAGCCATAGAAAGCAATGTAATCTCGATACATCTGACCACATGTATGAACCTTGAGTGAAATAATCATGTTGAGTGAAATAAGCCAGACACACAAAGGGATATATATTGCATAATCTCACTGATTTGAAGTAATTAGAATAAGCTAACTCATAGAGTCAGAATCTAGAATATAGGTTCTCAGAGGATGGAGTGGGGATAGGGAGTGGGAAATTTAGGCTTTAAATGTACACAGTTCCTATTTGGAATGATGGAAAAGTTTTGGTAATGAATGGTGGTGATGGTAGCGCAAAAATATTGGGAACACAATTAACAGCAGTGAAATATATATCTGAATATGATTAAAAGGGGACATGTTAGATTGTACATATGGTAACAGAATAATTTTTTTTTTAATACATGGAACTACATTATACGAACAGTAAACCCTAAGTTAAAACATGGACTTTAATTAATAGTACATTTATAACAATGAACTGTCATCAATTGTAACAAATGTTTCACAACAATCCAAGGCTTTGGTTATGGTGTGAAGTATGGAATCCTATATTTTATGCATGATTGGTCTGTAAACCCTTAACTTCTCTAATAAAGGAAAAAAATAGACAATAAAAATTTGGCCTGATCCTGAGACATAAAGGAAGTCCAATCAATCCATAACAATAGATCTCAAACCCATCATAAAGAAGCAATGGAGATGCCCATCTAAAAGGATTAAACTACAAAAACAACAGCATTTCTTTCATAAAATAAATGCCATGCCTCTACTTAAACAAAAAGCTATTACAAATCTAACTGCCAAAATTGTCTAAAAGTCTGAGTATTTGCTAACTCAGGAAATACTTAGTAGCTACTATTTGCTAGGGTCTGAACTGGAGAGAATAAACAAAAGGGAAAAAAAATAAAGTATATGTCCTAAAGTGACTGAAGTTGACTTAGGGAAATAAGATAAATATATATCACTTAAGGTCAAATTTTAGGCTGTAAATGTAAGAAAATTCAGAAGATTAGATTGAAAAAATGGCACTCGAGCTGGGACTTAACTGATGGATAAAATTTAACAGATGCAGATGGAAAAGGGGAAGGAAAATTTTCCAAATGGAAAGATTGGTAAGTGTAAATCTATGGAGTCAGAAAATTTTACATTTTTAGAGAAATAGCAAGGAATCTAGTTAGGTGGAAATAGAGACTTTAAGTGAGCATGGTATACTGGCGACAAACTGTGGAAAGCTTTAAAAAGCTATTAAATATCGTCCTTAATGGACAGATAATGAGGAACCACAGGGATTGAGGAGAAAATGAAACAAATCAAATTCGCGTTTTAGAAAATTGGACTTGGCTAGGGATATTACTGTGCTCAGAACCGGGCCCGTGAATTCATGGACACAGACGAGCAAGTGTTTCTTGAGGACAAGGTAGGCACTGCAGTGCTTGGAGGGGTTGCTCTACTTATGCCTTCATTTATGCCTGCGTCAGGGAGATGGCCAGTGCAGAGGTGGGCACAGGTAATGTCACTGCTAGGCTGTGGGCAGAGGTAGTGGTCATGAGGTATTCTATGGCTTTTATATCTAAAACATATTCTTAGATTCTGATAAAAGTAGATCCATGTGATGAATTCCTGTGACAAAGAGAAAGCAAACAGATTCCCTTGCGATTTTATTAATTTCCAACCCACTGGAATAGCAAAAGTGTGGAAATTCTTAGCTTAAGAGTAAATAGCTTCTAGCTTCCATCACTGAAAAGGAAGAAATCTTTTTTCACCTCTGAATGGGAGGTCACAAAGTGAGATGAATAATGGTCTGCAATTACTGAGCCATGCAGGATATGTCAAGTAATATACTGATGTGCAATTTGCACAACTCCTTAATTAGTTTTAAATATCAAGCGTATCCTGGCTGATAGCTAAGGTTTAATATTAGCCAATTTGAGCGAAGTATGTGGTTCTAAATTTGTTTTGCAAATGGTATGCGCTTCGGGGTTGCTTATGTAGCAAAATTCTGATCTCAGTTGCTACATGAGCTGTCTTTATAATAAAGAAATTACAAAAATGGGCACATGACCTAAGGTTTACTATTTACTGCATTATCCAGAAGCATGTGACCTAACTGAACAATGAAAGAACCTACTAAATACTCAAATAAGGCAACATCAACTGCAGAGACAATATCCTGTAGGAAGCTGTCCTCCAGGATGTGATTTATTCACTTTTTCAACAGCCAATTGATGGTACTATGTCTCCAATAGCAAGAATACATGGATCTAGGAACCAAGGGGTGGAATGAGGATTGGCCTTTCTCAGCATTACCCCCATGATACAATTGTAGAATCTGTGCTTCTTGTCTCTAAAATCTGAGATGCGTGAGGTTCTTGAGGAAGATGCTTCTACCAGGAGATAGATTAAGGAGTCCACTGAAATTAAAGCTACAACTGGACTAGTAGATAATAAAAAATTTACAAAACCAGTTGTACTCATCCTTTTGGAGGGATGATTGCCTCTGATAACCATGCAATAGGGACAGGAATGGATTCCCAGGAAATTTACTTGTGTTCTATGAGAATGGCTATGGCTATTTTTCCATTGCCAATGATAATTATAAATGGATGATTATAATATTGATGACTCAAAAGAACATACCAGTTGGGGGCTCTAACACCTTAGCAATAAGAATATGGTCACCTATTAAACAACAACCCATACCCACTGAAGTACTAAAAATATGGTAGAGGAAGATGGTGAATATTAATTATGGCATAGGGACCAGTTGCAGCAGAGAGCTATATAGTTGGTTTACTAATCCTTGTGCATTGATTCTTTTATGGAGATTATACTATCTACCACCTTAAAAGCTCTGTGAGACTCAATGTATGTCATGAACAGATATGATGGTGGAGCAAGGGATGGATTCTATCATGGATCTCTTGTTCCACATATACCAGTGTTTTACTCCAGCAATTTCTAAATAATCAGTTGTAGTCGTGTCACTTGATGGTACTTCGTATCAGCTGCAACACAAATTGCTCACTTTTTGCCCTGAGGCTTCTCTGCTACCTCCATGTGAGATACATGCAAGAACTTGTTCAGCCATTCTGACACATACACAACACCTAACCAAGAGTGGATGGGAGCTAGTGGATAAACAGTCTTATCCCTCAGGCAGACAATTTTGAGATGCGTTATACACAGCTCCTTAAAAGGTTCATAGTGTGATTGATTCCCAGTTATACACAGGTATGATCAACTCAGTAACACACTCTTGGATTGAATTTCCCTCCTTCCCTGTTTCACTCTTCCTAGTTGCCCACTCCAGTTCCTTGGAATTTTTTAGCACGGCAAACTACATTTATGAAAGTCCTTATCTCCAACTATGCTGTTTGGAAGGGCATAAGTTAAGACATTAGGAATCCCTGATATATATGGCAGTCTACTATAAAATTCTAATCTTTTCAGGTAATTACAGTTCTTTAAATGGTAAAAAATATCTCCTTCAGAAATAATGAACTCAAAATAAAGGGAATGTCTATTACCTGATTTGTTCTCTATTGATGGTAACACAGATATAATTTTTTTGGAAAAAAACTTTTGTAGGAAATTATTAACAGTGAGATCTGGAATACTTCTTCAAATGATTTAACATTTTAATAATGTATATTTCTACCCAGTTTTTATTCTACAACTAATTCTAACCATTTTTTCTAATAATATCCCAAATGCTCAATTCCAGAGAAACATTATTGTCGAAAGAAATAAGCTAAAATTTAAAAAGTAAAATAATCTACACTAAACAAATAATACCAAAAGAGAAAACTGATTATTGCAATGATTACAAAGTTGGGAACACTCTTATGGCAATATGACAAGGAAGGGTTACTGGTTTAGGGTGTTGGATGGGGGGGCATTTGTGACAGGGTGCACCTGAAGCAGGCATCTAGGGAGTGTGCGAGTGATCATTTTGTCATAATGTGTTGTATCAGTGTGTGGAGACCCATATAATGAATGGAAAGGAGTTGGACTCCCATCTTGGGGAGGACCAATATGTTCTCAAACAGAGGGACGGGAGTCCCTCAAGAGCATGGGCGGATCCTAATAGGGGAGGACAAACCAGTGTATCAAGACCTCAGTGTTGTTGCAAGTAACTATGAATCTTGTTATCCAAGGAGTGAAGCCGGGGGGGTTGCCTTGCACCCCAAGAGGAGGGAGAGGGAGGAATAGAATAGGTGAAACGGGGTATTTAGTGGGCAATGGAAGTGTTCTACATGAATTTGCAATGATGGACACAGGCCATCTTAAATATCATCAAAATTTATAAAATTGTACGGCCTAAAATGTAAACTATTGACCATGGTTAGAAGCTATGTTTCACTATTTGTATATCAGTTGTAACAAAGGTACCATTCCACATATAAAAAGGTATTAATATGGAAAGGGGGAAAGGGGGGAGGATGTTGGGTATATGGGAGTCCCCTGTATTCTGTATGTGACTTTACTGTGACCTAAAACTTCTTTGAAAACAGAATGAAAGAAAGTAAGACACTGTGGAATACATGGAAGAAAATGTCACTCTACATACAGGACAACAGATATTACAGTGATGAAAGGCAAAATATAAAAAAAAAGTTTTAATATTTTTCATTATTTTTTAATATCCCAATCTTTTAATTTTATTTTATTTTTAGTTTTTTGAAATTTTTATGTATTTTATTTCTTATATTTAAACCTACTAGATGGATAGATATGGAATTTTAAAGCTTTAATTTATAGCATACACACAAATTTTCCTTTGTATAACTAAGTAGCTACAAATTAAAAGGAAATTATTTTGCTATCCTTAATTATTCTACAATTAAATAAGAGAATTATGTCCCAATAAGTGCCCATAAATTATATATGGAATAAACAGTATAAAGACTGTTTCCTTATATGTGTTCTAAGAGAAATAAAATGATTTTTCATTGTGAATGATTAAAATCATAAAAGATGAAGTGAATTATAATCATATCACATATATTCAATGTGATTTTCCATGACACAATTGTCATTTGTTACAAAAACAATACAAATATGTCTAACCTGAATCTGATTGGGGTAGGCAGAATTCTAAGATAGCACCCAAGAGTCCCATTCCCCAGTATATTTACCTTGTAGCTCCCTCTCCCTTTGATTCTGAGAGTGGAAATACAGTGGATTTCACTCATACAATTGTGAAGTTATATGACATAGGTATAATATAATATGACACAGGTGAGGAGATTTTTTAGATATAAGTAAGGTCTCAAATCAGTTGACTCAGAGGTAATCAAAAGGGAAAATATCCAGGGTGAGCCTGGCCTAATCAGATAAGCCTTAAACAGGACTGTGTCTTTTCTGAAGGAGGAGATTTGAAGGATGAGAAAGATTCTCCTTCTGGCCTTGAAGAAGCAAACCTGCCTTAGACCTGCCTAGTCCTGCTGAGACCACATGGACTAGGACTTGAGGGTAGCCTTTAGGAATTAAGAGTGGCAACAGCAAAAAAGAAACAAGGACCTTGGTCACACAGCTGCAAGAAAATGAATTCTGCCTATAACCTCAATGAGCCTAGAAGAGGACTCTGAGCTCTAGATCAGAACACAGCCAAGCCAACATCTTGACTTCAGCTTTGTGAGACTAGCAGAGAACCCAGCTACTCTGTTCCTGGACTTCTGATATATAGGCACTATGAGATAATAAAAGGTGGTTGTTTTAAACTGCTAAGTTTAACTGCTAAGTTTATTTAATTTGTTACAGAGCAGCAGAAAACTGATACACTGATAAACTGTACTTTTATTTCTAGCTGAATGTCAACAATGTAAGCTCTAATGGTTATAAAAAAAATCAATAAACAGATAAATAAACACCACTATCTTAAACATCTGGAAAATATTAAACTTATGCTTCCATAGTATTTCTGTATTTTTTAAAAGTCATCAATTAATAAATTTAAATTAATTATTTTTCTGAAAGCAGGAGGCAGGATGAAAAATGTTGTAATATCAATTTTAAAAGTTAATTGAAAATCAAATATGTAACATGATTGGAATGATCAGTTTATTTTCCTTATTTCAGGGATAATTTTTGTGCATGATTTTGATTTTAAAAATGTTTCATTGGTGTTTGATTCTGGTGTTAGGCATTCCTTACCCATTATTGCTTAGGAAAAATTGAGGATGCCAAGTTAATGAGAGCAACTGATTAAAGAATAATTCTAATACAACCAAGGAGATATAAAGAATTAACATTTGTGTGCATTTAGTGTATGCCTACCACTGTGCTAATTGCTTTACATAAACTATCCAATACATTGTTTACAAAAGCTCTAAAAGGTACATATCTTATTTTAGAGACCCAAGATCTTAAAATTCAAATATATAAGTAATTTGTTCAATGTCACTTAGTAAGTGACAGAGCTAAAATTCTAACCGTGGATGATCTGACTCAAAATGTTATTTTGCTTAGCTGATTTAAATTCAAGCTCTTCATTTTTTACCCATTCACACGGTAGAAGCCACCACACACTGTGACTACAACATCCAAATATATAGTCTGTTAAGGAACAATGGGAGAGCAAAGGCAATATTTTGGAAGAGATGTAGATGCAAAGAAGGGTGAGTTAAAGCGATGTTATTGGATTTAAAAGCCCTCTTAAAATGCAGATCTCTTCTCAGATATTTTGGTTTATTTATGAAGGCCACATTTTTCTGACTTGTTAATAAGTGCCCAAGGTATTTCTCAAAATTTGATAAGCTTTCAAGATAGTCTCAGTGTATGAGTTACTACCTACCCCAAGGACACATCCCATCTACTATCTATATTGTACAGAAGTTAGTGTAAACCACTTAGAATCTGAGTGATTGCTCTGTCCCAAAGTGGACTTTATAAACTGAGATACCCCACCTTTTTCTTCCTAAGCAACTGAGCAGATCTGTCTTGGCTACTATGTTGCTGACCATACTCATTGGCCTTTTATTTTTTTCCCTAAGGAGTTTTAAGTTATTCAAAGAATTTAATTCTGAGAGTGAAATAGCACTTTATTAGCAATTTTAATGGGGCTGTCCCAGGCAAATTGAGACATAAAGTAAACTTATTTCTAATTATTTCATTCCCTCATTCTCATTAAACATGTTCCCCAACACAATGGAGTACTCCAGCTCTTTTTCTATAGTCCTGGCTTATTTTCTTAAAAGCTTAAATGCTTTCTTGCCTCACTATTCAGCCTGAGTCCCCACGATCAACTAAATCAGTTATACTTTCATTAATACTCTGTGACCCCTTAACTTCTTTACCTACCTGCGCTGCCAAGTCCCAACCTTGAGGTAATATGTAATTTGTTTTGTTTTATATTATGTTCAAAATTCTTAGTCAAAAGTTATGCTCACTACGGGAACAAAAGGCATTATTTAAACAGAGGTTTCCCATTCATTGTCGCCTTAGTACTTTCTCCTTGGAAATCAATTTAGTAATTCTAGTTTATTCCATATTGAAAATCCACGCTGCTATATCAGAATTTCCCCATTCTATTCATATCCCAAAATGCACTCCTTTCAACTTCATATTTAGCAGGTAATCTTTCTACCTACATAGATGAAAAGATGGATAACATTTTATATCTGACTCTCCCAAAACTACAAGCCCAGCACCTTTGGGAGTATAGTACTAAGCTAATTTTTTTTTTAATTTATTTTTGCATATTACTTGTAGCAAGTGATAAATTACAAAGACATAACAAAGGAAAAGTTAAAAGCATCTTCTGATTCCTCTCCAATTCCACTTTCCTGAAGTCATCAATGTTAATATTTTTTGCCTTATATGACTCCTTCCATATGTTACTTCTTGCTGTGTATATCTATTTATATATATAATTATATATGTATGAATATGTGTATATATGTACTTTACTGTATGCATTTATTATTTTGACTCAATAGAATCAAATTCAACACAGTGCTCTGAAATTATTTTTCAGTTAAGACATCTTTCTCTAAAAATATTATGTGAATATATATATACTAACATACACATAAGTAATTTATAAATAAAATCATTGTGGCAGTTTGAAATAGTTATGAATTCCAAAAATAGATATTGGATTATGCTTGTTAACTGGTCTGTTCCTCTGGGCATGATTAAGTTATGATTAGGGCTTTGATTGGGCTACGTCAGTAGGATGTTGAGTCTCCGCCCCTTGACTTGGAGATAAAACTATATGGCAGAGCAGAGGAGGGAGTTGAAATTTTGAGTTGGAGTTCTGATGCAGAGTTTTAACGCTGGAGCCCAGGAAGTAAGCCCACAGAGGAGCTTGATTGTGAGAAAGGAGAGAAGACTCTGGGAAAAGAGATGAGCCATTTGCTTGATAGTCTACAGCTGGCCTTGTGGAGTGAAGCAGGTCTGAGCCCAGAGAGAGGCAAGCCCTGGGAAGAGAGGAACCCAGGAAGCCTGAACCTTGGCAGAGGTTGGCAGCCATCTTGCTCCAACACATGGCAATAGGCTTTGGTGAGGGAAGTAACTTATGCTTTATGGCCTGGTAACTGTGGGCTTCTACCCCAAATAAGTACCCTTTGTTAAAATCAACCAATTTTCTGGTATTGTGCATCAACACCCCTTTGGCTGACTAATACAATCATATAAGGTGCTGGAGGATTTTAGGGCAATATTTTATTTCGTTTTTTCTATTAATGCTTAAATATGCCTCTGTCTTTCATTCTTCTCATCCTTCTTCCTGCATTTCCTCTACACCCTCATCCCAAGCATGTAACCCATGTAAATAACTTAGCAAGCTTATGTGCAAACATCATCAACTGTACATAAGTATATGTATATATAAATGCAAAGACGTTAAATAGAAAGTTCCCACTGGTATACCAAAACTCAATATATATAAAATTTTAAAATGAGGTGGCAAACCTCCTGAGGAAATTTCAAAGTAAAAGATAAGAACTAGTAATATGACCCTGAAAATCCACAAATGGGCTATAAAAAAAAATGAAACACGTGGAAAGAGAGTTTGTAAAGAGATTTCTTCCCATGGAAATGAAGTGGTAGAAGATCATCTCATAACCCCAGATCTTTCACAAGACACTAAAACTATGTGATACAGGGAGCTTTACACATGTTCTCTGATATTGGAGAATGAAGGGACTGGTGCCTGACCAATGCCAAAGAAAACCAAAAGTTGTCTGAGGTAGCAAAGTAAAGAGGGCTGCTTTTAGGAGGCCCTTCCAATGGCACATAGGGCACAGGATGCAGGTGGGATCTGTGGAGAAGATGACAGATTTGGAGCTGTTTTGGCTTCTTTCAAAGAGTACCATTTGAACAGACAGTGGTTCCTCAACAGTATTGAGTGGACCTGGGCCAAGGAGGAAAAGACAGCATGTGGAAGAGAATGCATCAACTTAGAAAATGAGTTGTAGATTGAGCAGCCCATAGAGAGACCTCTGAAGAGCCTGTGAAAGTGCTTTTGAGAAAAAGAGGCACCTTCACACATCTGTCAGACCCAGAGAGCACAAAGCTGCCTTATGACAGTACCTGTCCAGTAAAAACTTTCTTCACCATCCTACAACTCATTCCAACTGGGGGAAGTATCATGAATTTAAGACTCTCTTTGTCTTAAAGTGATCTTATGAGCAAGTATGAGTTTTTATATAGGGGCATGGGAAGGACTTTACTGAGTTAATTAATTTTTAAGAAGATAGTAAAAGAGTAAAATAAAATTAGATTCTGATTATACCCCAAGAGTCATAATTGCTTATGGTAATTATTTTGTCTAACAAATATTTATTGAGCCCTTATTATGTACCAGGCACTAATACAGATATTGGGATAAATACTCTAATGAAACCAAAGATCCCTGGTGTTGTAGAATGCAAATTCTAATGGGAAGAGACACAAATAAACAATAAACATAATAACGTAAATAAAAATGTAAATTGTATAATATGGTATATGGTGAGAGGTTACACGGTGATAAGTGTTATAAAAAAATAATGTAGGGTAAATGGGATGGGAAGTGCTCTAGTGTCAGGTACAGTAGTCATTTTTAAATAGAGTATGAATTTTTAAGTAACATGTTCATTAAAGAAGAAGCATTTGTGATAATTCCCAAAGCTGGTGATGGAGCTTACCTGGTAGATATCTGGGGGAAGAGTGGTCCCAAAAGAGGAAGCAGCTAGGCCAAAGACTCTAAAATGACATGCCTTAAATGTATGAGGAATTTCAAGGAGTTGGTGTCATTGAGAAAACCGAGCAATGGAAGAGTAGTCAGAGACAAGGCCAGATGGGTTATCTGGCAAGAGTAACTGAAAGGATAAGTTGACTTTAAATCAGATGGGGGGAGGCTGCATGTAGAGCCAAGAATATCAGAAGTTTGCTTTTGTACATGTTTGATATATGATATTATTATATTATTATTGCTGTTGTTATTATTATTATGTTGTGGGGGTTTTGTTGTTGTTGTTGTTGTTGTTTTTAGGTACCAGGGCCAGGGATTGAAACCAGGACCTCACATGTGATATGCCAACACTCAACCACTTAAGCTACACCAGCTCCTGTGGTATTATTTTAATTTCCTTGGCTTCTCACACAAATACCATGTAATGGGTTGGCTTAAGCAATGGTAATTTATTAGCTCACGTTTTCGAGGCTAAAAGAAAGTCCGAATCAAGGTGTCATCAAGGAGATGCTTTCTTCAAAAAGACTGACATTCTGGGGCTGGCTGCCAGTGATTCTTGGTCCTTGGCTCCTCTCACATGGAAATGCACATGGTAGCCTCTCCTGTCCTCTGTTCTTTTTTAGGTTCTGTTGAAATTCAGCTTTTGGGTGCTCCCTTGGCTTTCTCTCTATCTGTCTGAGTTTCATTCTGCTTCTAAAGGACTCCTGACTGAAATGGGCTACACCTTAACTGAAGTAAGTTCACCAAAAAGTCTTACTTACAATGGGTTTCACACCCACAAGAAAAGATTAAGTTTAAGAACATGTTTTTCTGGGACACATATAGCTCCAAACCACCAGAGATGTCTAATACACATCCAAGTGAAGATGTTGAGTGGACATTGGGACAGTAAGTCTAGATTTAACAGAAGATATAAATTTGTAATCAACCGTGAATAGAAGGAAGGAGAGGATCAAGAGTGTGGGTATTGATAGATTAGGTGGAAGAACTAAGCCTGGGAGTGCTCTCTGGGATCAAATAGTTGGGGAAATGACAAGGAATGAGCAAAAGTGAGGGTGGAAGAGGAGAGGCCAGTGAGGGTGGAAGAAAACCAAGATACTGTGGTTTCCTGGAAGCTAAGTTAAAAAAAAAAAAAATCAAGTGAAGAGGGTGATGATCTGTCTTAAGTATAACTGACAGGTAAAATAAGATGTGGACTGTGACTTGAGTGTCTGACTTAAAAACATGGGGATTTGGAAAAGGAGCCTGGTACAGTGGTGGAGATGGAAACTTGATTGAGTGGGATAAAGAGAGATTAGGAGGGAAGGAGTTTGAAATAAAGAGTATAAATAGGCCTGTAGCTCACAGGGAAACAGAAATGTAGGTATATATTTTTAAATACAGAAGAAATAATAGTCTATTTGGATGTTGATGTGGATAAGCCAGAAGATAGGGGAATAGTGATGATAATGGAGAGAAGATTTCTGGAGGATGTCATTGATTGGACTGCAGAGAAGATGAAGGCATGAGTAAGGATGGTGGCATGTAAATAGAGAAAAGTGGTTTAAATCAAAAGATGACTCAGATGAAAAAGTGACTAGAATTGGTGATGGATTGGCTAAGAGGAATGAAGAATAGCGAGGAATCAATGACATCTACCTGACTGGTGTAGATGACACCATTCACCAAGATAAGAAAACATTGGAAGAAAAATTGGTTTGGCCACTGTGGGAGAGCACTGAAGACAAAAAGAAAGGATCCTTGGCCTTTGCACTCAGCATGGTCTAGCTGTGGGCTGGGGTTGTCCAGAAGGCCCTGAGGGGGAGCAGATTATGAACTGCATTTTGAACACAGTACATGAAAAAGAATGGAAGGGCACTTTTGAGAACAGTGTTCAACTGCTCTTAAGTAAGACAAATTAACCAACAAAAGGGTAACTGAAGAATCATTGCCTATTGCTCATATCATCTCTCTTCAAGCACCTGAGCACTGCTGGAAAGAAGGAAGTGGGAATGAAATGCTGGAAGGGAAGGAGAAAGCATGGGGGGAGATTTTTATACTAAACTAAATGTATTGCTAACATTTATAATTGGTTATGAGATATTCAACATTACAGTGGGCAGTAAGACACACTTGTCCTCATTATAATTAGATGGTTCCTTTAAAAAGAAATCTCAGCTCTGTCATATCTTCTGTGGGAATGAGGACCATTGTCTTCAACCAGACTGTCTACATTCCAGAAATGCCCACATCACGCTGAAGGGACACTGTTGTGAAGGGCCCCAGAGGAACCCTGCAGAGGAACTTCAATGACGTAAATGTAGAACTTGGTCTCCTTGGGAAGAAAATGAAGAGGCTTTTGGGAATCAGAAAGGACCTGGCTACAGTTTGCCCTGTCTGTAATCATGTACAGAACATGACCTAAGGTGTCACACTGGGCTTCCATTACCAGAGGAGGTCTGTGTATGCTCAATCCCCCATCAACGTCATTACTCAGTAAAATGGGTCTCACTGAAATGTGCAATTTCTTGGGTGAAAAATATATTCACAAGGTTCAGATAAGGCCAGACATTGCTTGTTCAGTCTCTCAAACCAAGAAAGATAAGTTAATTATTGAGGGAAATGGCATTGAACTTGAATCAAATTAAAGCCATACCCCTGGAGGTGCTAAAGTCAGGGAGAGGGAAAAAGAGGTGTAATATGGGGGCATTTTCAGGACTTGGAATTGACCTGGATGACATTGCGGTGACAGATACAGGCCATTATATATCCTGCCATAGCCTACAGAATTGAGTAGGAGCGAGTGTAAACTACAATGTAAACTATAGTCCATGCTTAGTGGCAATGCTCCAAAATGTGTTCATAAATTGCAATGAATGTCCCACACTAATGAAAGAAATTGTTAATGTGGGGGAAAGTGGAAGGTCTGGGGAGTGGGGCATATGAGAATCCCTTATATAATATTTTATGTAACAATTTATGTAATCTAAGTATCTTTAAAAATATATATATATATATTTTTTTTTTTTTTTAATTAAAGCCACAACATTTAAAACAAGGACATTAGAAAAATTTTGGATGGCATCGATATCTCTGAAAAAGGAAAAGTTCAGCAGGCTGATGAATAAGATCTAAGAGTTGTCCAGCTATGGAAACGAGATGCCAGATGATTCCTAAGACCTACTTTTGATATTTTAAAGATGTAATAATATTTATCTGTTGAACAAAAATAAGCAAAAAAGAATCAATCAATAAGAAAGAACTAGCTAAGAGCATAATACAAAATAAGGGTTTGCTCAAGCCCTTGTCAAAGCTTTGCCATACCTCAGCTGTAGTTCCGTGGCTAGCATTTAAAAACTGTGGGACCTTGGGCAGATTGTTTATTCAACTGCATTTATTCATTGTACTTAATAATAACTGCCCTAACCACAGCAAATAATAATGTCTGAAGGTACTTGGAAAACTGTAATGTTGTTTCACATCTGCAAACTATAATTACATATATGACAAAAATTATGTATTATTTTTATATTATTACTGTAAAATAATTATTAAATCTCAGAGCAAACAGTCCTGAAGAAGCAAGGGGAATGAATAGTAGATAAGCTTCCAGTATAAACAGAGAAGGATAAATTCACAGTGGGAATTCTGCATAAGGACAAGTAAGGTGAGGACTGACTGTTTATATTTGGGGAGGTTTTACTGGAAGTAAATGTGCAGGAAAATACAAATTTCAAGTGAATGAGAATAATCATGGAATTATCTTGCCAAGAATGAAATCTTGGAGGAGGGGACTTCCAAGTTTTTCATTCCTTCACAATGTAGCTTAAAAAAAAAAAAGTGTAAAATCCCGCACTGCATTCTATTTCCTGTCAGGTGTATACGCCGAGTATTGAGTAACCTATTCTTCCCCTCCAATTTGAAACTACCTGATATTCCCATAGAGTCTGCTGTAATAAAGACATCAACAGCTGATCCTGTAACGGTCAGAGATGTGAGAGTAAGAAATCAAAGTGTAGCATGAATGTGCTTCATAGGTATTCAATAAAGTACAGAGGAGGTGGCTTTGAGCCCTCGCATTTCCTCATTTCTAATATGCATTAATTTTCAAGTTTTTATATTTCTGAAATAGTGATGATTACACATACATTTAATGCAGTACATCTTGTTCTCCCTTCCTCACCCCACCCCCCAAAAAAACTGTTGTTAAAATTTTGGTACATCTGGCATTGAAGGCATATTTTAATGAGGAAAGATGACATATTTACTTACAGTGATCACAATTTTTTAATTAGCTTGCCAGTATTAAAAAAACAAATAATACTTTTGCAAAGAAATGATCATTTTGGAGGGGACTACTCATTTTGTTTTTCATTCATTCAACAAATTTTTATTACATGCCTACTATATGCCAGAGGTGTCACGGAGAAACAAGCCCACAGATTCTTAGTGGAGGAGGTGAGGAAGTCACATTATGCAGAAAGGCCATTATATTACTCTCAGATAGCCCTGGGCTGCTCCTGCCATGTTCCAAGGAACTTGCCTAATAGGTGACTCTTTTCATTGCCTCTCCTTTTCTCCTCCAGAGCTCCAAGTCTCCAGATATAGCTCATTTCCAACCTAGCTACCAAGGTTCACAGAATTTCTTAGAGGTGTGATACCCTTGACCCATTCTTGCTTAGGGTGGGAGAGAGGTAAAAAATTCTGACCTTCCACCCAGGGATCATGGCCTATTAGAAGGTGTCCTTCCTAAGGTATCAGTCTGCTCTCCAGAGAATCCCCAATCAACTCCTGAAATCATCAGGTCAAACAGTGAAGTTCAAGATTAAGTGTTCAAGAATAGAATCTCCAAAAGTTACCTCAGATATAACTAATTAAGTGTGGTTTCCTCATCATGGCATTTAAGAACACAGCATGAAACCATATTTTCAACTCTTCTTTCCACCTACCCCCTATAAAAATCCATCCACTCTAGTGACCTAAATTCTATATATTTATTTCTGCCTAATGCCTTTAATCATGCTATCCTTCTTCCATTAAAAAAATTTTTTTATTGAGGAATAAAATATAGTACAGGGCACAAATCAGCTACTCAATTAATTTTTATCTAATATATGTACACTCATGTATCCACCATTCAGACCAAGGTATAGGATATTTTCAACACCCCATTAGACTACCATTCCACTCATCACCTTCCTGAGAGATAATTACTTTTCTTTGGGTATCACAATGAATTAATTTTTCTACAGTATAGTTTGACTAAATTACCTACCTAGAATGAGATAATGATAAAGGAAGTGCCATATGGAAAGGAAAGCATGTTAGTTCTTCCTGGCTGATCCTCTTTTACAACCCACCCCACTACATACGGAGACAAAGAGGTGAGCCTGGGCTATTAGTTGGGTATTGTGATGTCCCAAAGTAGTAAACACTGAACCCACAGTTTCACTGTTGTCCTTGGCTCTTCAGTTATTTTCCCAGCAGTATCTGTGAAATAGGCTGACCAACATTTGACCCAGGAGAGAGAAGAAATTACACACTAACTTAAAACAAAAGTATCCTATAAACTACGTTTCAAAACACATGAAAATCTGAAAGCATGTTTAAAGACATCATATTAGTTTCCTAAGACTGACAAACAAAGTAACACAAACTGGGTGACTTATAACAAAAGAAATTTATTCTCCCACAATTCTGGAGGCCAAAAGTCCCAAAGCAAGCTGTGTCAGTCAGGCTGTACTCCCTCTGAAGGCTCTACGGGGGAATTCTTCCTTGTTTCCTGCAGCCTTTGGTGGCTCCTAGTGTTCCCTAGCTAGTGGCAGCATAACTCCAATCTCTGCCTCCATCTTCAAAGGGCTTTTATATCTGTGCCTCTTTCTGTTCTGTCTCTGTGTGTCCCTCTAAGTGACATCTCCTTTTCTTATAAGGACATCAGTCACGGGATTTAGTTCCCATTCTATCCAGTATGACCTCATCTACAAAGAACCTATTTACAAATAAGATCACATTCTGAAATTCCAGGAAGATGTGAATTTGGGTCACTATTCAATCTAATACAGAGATTATTTGAATTATCTATTTTAATAGTATATTATTTTAATTATTATACAAACAAGTGCCTAGAACGATGTTCTGGCTTGTATAATCTGATAAAGAAGTTCTGGGATGGCATTCCAGCATGCTCCCTGACAAAACAGCCTTCCATTGAGCCACTGATCATCAGACTGGAAGTTGAATAATTATTCAACTAGCTATAAGTCTACCTAACCATACTATTACCGAGCTCATGTTTCTATGACTTTTATCTAAGGATGGCACATGTCAGTTCATTAAATGTTTTGTTGAAACCAGACATATTATATCTATGGCATCCATTTCCTGGATGACTTGTCTAGTAATCCAGGGAAAAGGAAGGGAGGGAGGGAGGGAAGGAAAATGAGGCCAGTTTGAGAAACCAATGTTTTTACCAAATTCCTACCAAATTTATTTCATTTCCTCCTGACAATCAATATATTCATTGGATGACAGCTATATGTAGGGCATTAAACTAGTGAGAAGAACAACCCATTCTAAAATAAATTACAATCCTCAGTAGGAAGATAAGAAAAATATGAAAATGAATATCACCAAGAGTCATGACAAAGTGAAGACATATTTCTTTATCAAGAGAAACTGCCAGTGGATAGGATGAAAGTTTTAGGCACTTGTTCTGAAGGCCCTCACCAAGTAAAGTAAGACGTAAGACCATAAGTATAAGTTAGGAGGGCGAGAGGCAAAGAGAGTAATTTTGGTGAAGGTACCGGGGACCTTCAGGTATCCCTCAGAACCAAATATCTAGAATCAAATAGAGTCCAAACTCATAAAGCCTCTTCTACTTCTGCCACCAGGTCTACTGCTGCTGAAGCTCAGAAAAAAAGGGAGGAGGGGTAATAGCCAAACAAATGCTTCCAGAGCCCTGTGTTGAAAAACAAGGAATCTGATCCCTAGGGTCACCAGATGTACCTGGAAATAATACTCCAAATGTTACAAGTCCTCTTTTCCCCTTGACTGGGAAAGAATATTAGAAATGATACAACTCCTCTTTTTCCTCTGGTCAATAGGACAAAACTTAGAAGTCATCTAATCTCAGTTAATATCAAATAAATTCCTATTAATAGAAAAATCCAAGTCAGTATTACATTTTCCTTGGCCTGAAAAATGATGCTAAATACCATCTAGCTGGAATTAGAGTTCAGCTTCTCGACTTGTCTCCAAGTTGAGCAACGGTTGGTGAAGTTAAGCAAAATTATAATTAAAGCACTGAAGATATTAATCCACACCTACTCCTGAAGCTTAAAGTGTACTTTTAATGTATTTTATAAGTATTTGTCGAAGAAATCTGCATAAACATCTAGCTCCTTATATATCTCATTTTATCTAACATAATAGAACACTACATATTTGTTCAGACATTTGGGCTATACAGATAGTTCTTAACTCATAATGGAAAGTAAAAAAAAAAGACTTGTCAGTTTCTTTCAATCTGTCTTTTTATATATCTTGAATATATATAACATTTCCAAGTGATTCAGAAATGAAGAGATGTTGTTCTTTGCTATTTTCCCCTCTCAGTTGATCAATTTATTTTTAATGTTTGAGTCAAAGTCATCTCAGTTCTGCTCAATGGAGCAGAACTCTTTTGCCTTGATTATTTGAATCCATCCAAAATGACTTTGTGAAGGAATTTTTATGCTTACCTATAATGCCTAACTTTATTTGAAAAGGTAGTGACCTTTCTTCATGAAGGAAATTTCCCAAGCTCAGTACTTCCCAAGGCACTGCATTCAAATCGGGAGCCACTCTTATTGTTAGAAGTTTGCCTTTTTCGAGGGAAAATCCAAGCAATAAATCACTGGTCCTAGTCTCACATCTGAAGCTAAACAGAATCAGTCTAATGCCCCTTCCATACCAAATACACAAATCATTAAAGACTCTAAGTTAAATACTTGCTTTTTTCCCCTTTTTAGTATGTTTGTTTTGCTTTGATCATAAAATGTCCAGGCAAAACAGTCTTTTCTTTGTAGAGACAGAAGTGCCAATTAGTTTCTGGTTTTCCATGAACTAACTTCTTAGAATCCCCAGTTTGAAAAATGAGAACAACATCTGCTTCCTCCCAACTCCAGTCTTCAAAATGGATACAAGACAGGATGATTACATTTTAAGAAGTCAGTTTAGTTCATCAGTTCTCTACAGCAAAAGTTGTTCACATGTTAGGAAATTGGAAGAGTTTGATAAGGAAAGATAGTGATTCCACAGAATTCTCGAGTGTTTTGTCAGAAAGTGGGGAAAGGGCAATCTTTTTAAAATATCCAGTTTAAATTTCATCTCCTCTGTGACGTAACCCACCTCCACCCCTACCCCCAATCTGGCCCACAGCTTTCTTCAACCTTCAGTTGTCAGCTATTTCCCATTACCACTTTTTGTAATGATCAGAGCCCAAATGTGTATGATGATTTGATGTGCACACATCTGGTTCTCAGATAGATGGATGCCTACTGGAGGACAAGAAAGTTAACCATTTATTGCATCCTTAGAGTCAGACACACAATTAGAGATCAACAGATAATAACTGACTTGAATTAGAAGTTGAATCGACCCTATTTCCCAAAGACAAACTGAATAGATTCCATCGATTTACTCCAAGGTCACAGATGTTGATGGTTTAGAATGAAACTGATTCAGCTTTCTTGGTTTCACCTAGACAGGCTGAATCTATACACATCATTCACATATTTCATGAAACTATGCTTCTAAGAAAATCTATTCAAATTCCATACTCACAATATACATAATATTTGTATTTCACTACTTACAATATTTAATGTACTCTATCATGGATAATGGGAGGCTTTCCATCAGAACAGCTCTCAAATGCACACTGAAGATAGCCACCCTTTTTTCGCTATGCATTTTGAGGAGAATACTAGACATACCTAACCATTCATACAATTTAATATCATAAGTCATGCTATTTAATCATCTTGATATTTTCTTGGGATTTTTCCTAGTCAGGCAAAGAGATCACTATAAGTTTATTAAAGTAAAGCAAATTAATTCTATGGTACTAAAATAGTTTAATAATCAAAACTAAAGATCCCATTTGGGCTGAAGAGGAACAGACTAATAAAAAATACATCCAAAGGGCAAAAATAGATATTTCTGTGTTGGATCACTGACACCAATCTCCTAAAACCTAGGTGTAGGGCATTGCCACAGGCCACTGGTACCACTGAGTGATCAGACTTCTAAAGCAGACAATTGAAGTTAATGATACCAAGCCAAACTCTGAAGTCATCTAAAGAAACACATAAGCAAGAAGATACATGGCACAGACCGATAGGTCCTGAGTGTTTTAACTATATCCTTTCATCACTGTGAGGGCAGAGAAGAAACAGAGTTAATTGGCAGAAGCCTATGACCCTGCACTCCTGAAAAGAAGTAATGTCTGCCTACCCCAGGATGCCTGGATAACTGCTAAGTAGAGCCAAAGAAGGAATCCACCTGGGAACGGATTTCAGTAGTGGTGTCCTTTTCTGCCTCATTATCCCTACTGATTTAGGGACTGAACCCCAAAAAACCAATTATTTAAAGGGATATTTAGTACATAAGAAACAGGTACGATATGCTGAAGTGTATGAAGCAGATTGCATTGAAATTCCATGCAAAACTAAGTGCCCTTTAACTATCCTTGGCTTCAATTTCCTAGTCAGTAAAATTAAGGGACTAGATTGAATGATTTCATGTAGCTTCTTAATACTAAAGTATTGGAATCACCTTCCTATGTTTAGCTCCTCCTACACTTAATTTCTTAGGATGTTTCTATACCAGGAAACAAACAGGCACAACTACTAGGGAAACTAAATCATCATCATCATCATCGTCGTCATCAGTGTTATCATGTTCATCACAACATTGCAGAATATTTCTCAGAGTTCTATTCTGTTTCTTAGAGCAGGCAATATAGTATACCTGGAGATTCAGCCTTCAACCAGGATTAAGGAAACAACTCAGTCCGTATGACCAAGTCCTTACATAGCTTCAAGTGAACAACCACTTGCATATCTGCCATTGCTGTATATGCCCTAAGCAAGCCATCCATCCTTTTTGACACCTCTTTTTCTACTTAAAAGGTAATATAGTAGCGTCTACAGATGCATTAGAATGATGATGAAAAATTTTTAAAAAATGATCATTAGCCTATCATATTTCTCTGCTCATGTTGCCCATACTTGCCTCTGCTCATGCTGCTCAGGCTGCCTGAAGACCCCACCTCCACCTCTTCACTTCCCTCTGTGCTATTTGTCCTTTAAGAATCAGGGGTCATGTATAAGAATATGGGCTAGAATCTGGGGTAAAAATATAAATAGGTCTCTAAATAAGCTAAAATCAATGTCAGGAAGACCAAAGACAGGCCCTAACTTAAAGCCTATTAACTCAACTTCAGACAAGAATTTTCTAGTTTCTATGTTCACAACAGACTAGAAGTCAGAATTTAGAGAAACCCTGGTTACCAGCAACAGTTGAAACATGAGAAATTGGCCAACAGCAAAGGAAGAGACAGGAAAATTTCAAAAACTTTCATAAGACACTGCAATATAGGGGAACTTATGCCAATCAGAAATAGTCATATGATGTATAGAGTATACTTAGTATTCATTGGCAGGAATTTTATAAGACATTTTAAGAAGATTGTGCTATAATGTTTAAAAACCATGAAAGAGATGTTATATAACGAAGAGGACATTGTTACCTAAACAAATTAAATGTGTGTGGAATAACTCCTTAATTCTAGATATATATAATGATACACTATTTGGAAGTTTTGATATGCAAAGACAAACCTATTTTATATTAGTGGAAAATATCAAATCACCAGTGATGAGTGACCATATATTCCTTTCTTAGTTATATTGAATTTTAGAAATACCTTTTCAAGAGAAAAAGAGATATTTATAAGTCATTCATGTCACTCCACTTTTACAATGTATGAGATTTACATTCAAAAAGAGTGATAGTTACAGGTTTCCATATATAATAGCAGTTACAGTTTAGGTAAGGTATATTTTAAGGTCTTAGCACAGATGTTTTATGATGTAAATAATTGTAAGGCAATTGAGGCAAGAAAATCAACAAATAGGGACTTGCCAGGTGCCCTGGTAGTTCTTGGGAGCCCATATTGTTGTCAGGATGGATGATAATTAACATGATTGAAGGAAATGGTAGCCCAGTAGACCAATTTATACCCCAGTATAGTTCCAGTACAAGATTTGGGAAAAGGGACATTTGTTTTCATTAATGCATTTCTGTAAAAAAAACCAACAGCCATCCACAAGATGTTGTGCATTGTGTCACAAACAAAGGAGAAGATGTTCTCAGTGATGAAGGGTCACTTTCTCTGTTACCATTAACTAGATATTTCCTTACGGTATGAATGATTTCACTACTCATTTCCTTCTGAGCTATAACAAGAAAATCCCTTTCATTTCATTGCCTATTACTGATTAAGGGTAATAAAAAGTGGGTTTCTTCTAAATATTTCTGAACACTTTCTCTTTCCATTTCTCCATTGTTACCTGCTTCTACATATCTCATTTCTGTGATTTAAGGCTCTTACATAGTTCTTTCTCTAGCAAACCAAAAAATACCATTTTGTCTATCCTTTTATATATACAATGAAATGCACACATACAAAGAGAGTAAAAGAAAAAAAACTTCTCAGTAGCAACTTGCTGTTTCTCTTCCTAAAAGAATGAGTCTGTTTTTAAAAATTAATTGGGCTCTTGAGTCAACCCTATGCAGCCTTCTTGCCACATGCAAGCTGGACACAGTCCTTATTCACTTTTTGGTACTTGCAACTCAATCCCTTCAAGATGCCTGAGAAAGAACACCATGGACAGAAGGAGGAAGAGACTTGATGAACAATATCCTTGCTGGGTGTTCTGTCACTGTTTGTGCTAACCATGGTAAGCAAACTGGATGGGGTACCAAAGTAATCTTTCACCTTAAAGAAGACCAGATAGAAAACTCAGAAGAGAGGTGGATCAAGGAAGTGGTGAAGAAGCACATGCAATTCATAGGCTACCCTATCACCCTTAACTTGGAAAAGGAAGAAGAAGGAAATCAGTGATGATAAGGCAGAAGAACAGAAAAATGAGAAAGAAGAAGGTAAGAACGATGAAGAGAAGCCCAAGACTGAAGATGTGGGCTCAGACATGGAGACTGATGGTGGTAAGGACAAGAGAAAGAAAACCAAGAAGATTAAGAAGAAATGCATTGATCCAGAACAACTGAACAAGACCAAGCCCATTTGGACCAGAAACCCTGAAGACATCTCTCAAGAGGAATATGGAAACTTCTACAAGTGCCTTACCAATGATTGGGAAGACTATCTGACAGTCAAGCACTTCTCTATACCAGGCTCCCTTTGACCTCTTTGAGAACAAGAAGAAACAGAAATATATCAAATTTTATATGTCCATAATGTGTTCATCACAGAAAGCTGTGATGAGTTAATACCAGAGTATTTCAACTTCATCCATGGTGTGATCAACTCTAAGGATCTGCCCCAGAACATCTCCTGGGAAATGCAGCAGCAGAGCAAAACCTTGAAGATCATTCACAAAAACATTGTCAAGGAATGCCTTAAGCTATTCTCTGAGCTGGTGGCAGACAAGAAGAACTACAAGAAATTCTGAAGCATTCTCTAAAAACCTGAAGCTTGGAATCCATGAAGACTCCAGTAACTGGTTATGCCTTTTGAGCAGCTGCACTATCACACCTCCCAGTCAGAGATGAGCTGACTTCTCTCTATAAATATGTCTCTCATATGAAAAAGATCCAAAAGCCCATTTATTTTATCACTGGTGAGAGCAAAGAACAGGTAGCCAAATCTGCTTGTGTGGAACAAGTGCATAAGCAGAGCTTTGAGGTGGTATATTTAACTGAGCCTATCAATGAGTACCAAGTTGAGCAGCTCAAGAAGTTTGATGGAAAGAGCCTGGTCTAGGTTACCAAGGAGGGCCTGGGGCTACCTGAATAAGAGGACTGGAAGAAGAAAATGCAGGAGAGCAAGTCAAGTTTGAGAACCTCTGCAAGCTCATGAAGGAAATATTGGATTAAAAGGTTACGAAGGTGACAATCTCCAATAAGCTTGTGTCTTCACCTCGCTGCATTGTAATGAACATGTATGACTGGACAGTCAACATGGAGCAGATCATGAAAACCCAGGCACTTTGAGACAACTCTACAGTGGGCTACATGATAGTCAAAAGGCACTTGGAGATCAACTCCAACCATCTGACCATGGAGACTCTGTGGCAGAAGACTAAGGTGGACAAGAATGACAAGGCTGTCAAAGATCTGGTAGTTGCTGCTGTTTGAAGCTGTCCTGCTCTGCTCTGGCTTCTCCCTTAAAGATACCCAGACCCACTCAAACTGCATCTACTGCACGATCAAGCTAGGCTTAGGCACTGAAGAAGATAAACCGGCAGCAGAGGAGCCCAGCACTGTTGCTCCTGATGAATCTCCCCCTTGAGGGCGATGAGGATGCATCTCACATGGAAGAAGTAGATTAAGAGTTTCTCTCCACAAATCTTGTATCCACTGTATAGTGTCCCCATGACTCCCACAGTAGCCTGAGTGACCCTGTTCCACCTGGCTCTATCTGTTGATGTCTATTGTTTTGATTATTTCCTCCTTCTCCTCTCCTTGTATCTAAGGCAGGATACAAGGGCCTTGAGTCCCATCCCATTAGACAGTGGGGTTGGATGGATGTTGTGTATTGTGAATTTTTTATTTTGTTCTGAAATTAAAGTATGCAAAATAAAGAAGATGCCGTTTTATACAAAAAGTTAATTGGTCATTATAACAGCAAAAGTACCAAGTATACATCTGGGAAATTTATAATAAATTCAGAAAATAATCTTTTATATAATAGGTCCTCACCTTTGCCTTTTCTAATAATCCCTACAGCCATCTGATTTTGAAAGGGCTGTGAGCCTCACTGCAAATGTGAAATAATAATGCTATTGGAATTTAGACAAGGCTGATCAAAATGGAGAGTTCCCCTTCTCAAAACTGTCTTATTCGTGCAATCCAAATCACATCTGGGAACAAACAGCATCCTTGGGCAACTGCAGCCTTTAGTAAGAATGCTCCAAATGTGATCCTGCTGAGTAATAGAGTTCAAAGACTCAAAGTTTGATTCCAGGCCCTAGCACTGAAATTTATATGCTATGTGACCACAACTTACTTAATCTCTCTGTGTTTCATTGCCCTCATTGGTAAAGTATATGTGATAATAGTACCCACACCTCTACTAAGTACCTTAGTATGCACACTAAGGCACTTAGTAGAATGTCTGGCATATAAATGCTCGATAAATGTTAGTTATATCTATCATCATGGTAACCAAGTGTGATGGTTAGGCTAATGTGTCAACTTGGCCAGGTAATTGTGTCCAGGTGTTAGGTCCAGCAAGCACTGACCTAATTGTAATACAAAAGCTGTTTCCCGAGAGAACCCTGACTAATACACCAAGTGTGCAGAAAAGGAGGCATTGGTAAAATTGAAACTCCCTTGCGGAATCTATTTTCACCACCCTTATCTG
This sequence comes from Cabassous unicinctus, assembly GCA_029593785.1. NCBI lineage: Eukaryota > Metazoa > Chordata > Mammalia > Cingulata > Chlamyphoridae > Cabassous > Cabassous unicinctus. The sequence goes on along the minus strand of JAQZBX010012613.1, from coordinate 1,347 downwards.
ATAAGAATAAAGTAGAGCGTGCACAAATATCCTTACTCTCACAATTATATCCTTAGATATATACGGTTTCATCAGGACCATTTCAGGAAGACGTCTGGATATTTTGTGTGTTCTTTATAAGCCAAGTAAGGATGACAGAAGAAGACTTGAATGCCAGAAATTCTGTCCCTAATTTGCAGGCTAGCAGATGCTCAGGGCCACCTCAAACTGCTGCTTTCTAGCCATGACCTCCTGAAACCAATGTCACACGAAAAATACAGAGTGGGCCAAGATGCTACAAAATAAATTATCAGTGCTATGTGGCTTCTTCCCAGTCAAAAAAAATAGTACTCTGTGTTTCTTCTTCCTTATAAAGGTAGCAAAAAGGAGGGGATGAAAGAATTTCAAAGATGTGATTTGTTTTGTGGACTAGAGATCCAGGTGAAATGAATAAAATGATTAGTATGGGACCAGAAAAGATACATACTAACTTAGTTTGGATTCTAAATCAGATTTCTGAGATGACCTGACTCAGCTTAAAGAAAATTCTCTTCTTTCAAAATCCTTTTACACTGAATAACATGAGAAAAGTGAACAAGAAAACACAGCAAAACAAAAATGTAGATATTAAGAGGAAATGTTCAAGGGTTTTACCAAAGGAATGTTGTGATCCTTGCAGAAACAAAATGTTAATAAATGCAAGCAAAAGAGTATGAATTAGGGAAACAAACACCATATCTGTTTAAACTGCTTGATTGTATTAAAGGACAGTTTGTGTGATTCTATTCTGCTTATAGCATTCTTCTCTCTCCTATTCAACTAGAGCCTTAGGTTTATATTTCAGTTATTTGAGATTTGAATTTCCTCTTTCCATTTTCTAGAGAATAAGGCCAAACATTAAATATCACTATTTTGAAATGCTGTGGTTTACTTTATAGAAAAAGAGCAAAGGGAAAGGGGATGAAATTAATATAGATATGTTTAGATCATGACTTCGATAAGTGCTTTAGATGAATTATATTGTTAATCCTCACAAAAACACAAGAGGTAATGCCGCGGTCCAGCCGAGTCACGAGGGAGCAAGACTGAAGGTGATTAAGGGCATCGGCGAGAAATGATGAGTCGTACACCAAGTTGAGTGAGAATCAAAGTATATATCTTTATTCTTTTTCTTATTTAATGTAGGATAGCTCAGTTTTTATATACTATTCTTTGGGCAGGCTTGTAAGCATTCCTTCTTTAGTTATGTAAAGTTTACGTAAGCATTCTTTCTATAGCTAAGCAAGATTGCAGGCATAATATAGACTTTAGATAAGCACTTTTAGTTCCAGGATGTTAACTTTTAACTTATGGCTAGAAGTTCCTATT
>JAQZBX010012612.1:0-40429 GCA_029593785.1 Cabassous unicinctus | reverse complement strand
AACAAATTGTTCTGGAACAATGGGATGCACCCATGCCAAACAAAAATGGAATTTATTTTATTCAATCAATATTTTGGCCAGTCTTTTTGAATCCTGTGATGAAAAAGTTGAAATAATGGATATTGGTGAGGGTAGCACAAAATTTCAAAGTAATTAATAATACTAAATTTTATGCAAATATTAACGTAATATGAATCATATATTTACAAGTAAAATGCAAAGTGTAAACCTTCTGGAATAAAACATACAAGAAAATCTAGGGGGTAGTGGTTTGACAATGAGTGTTTAGATATAGCACGCAAAGCATTATTCAAGATAGAAGAAAATTTATAACTTAGGAATTATTAAAATATAAAATGGTTGCTCTGTGAAATACTTGATAAGGGAATGACAAGAAAATCAACAGGCTCGGGGAAAATATTTGAAAACAAATATCTGATAAATTATTTGTATTCAAATTGTGAAGACACCTTAAAACCCAATGATATGAAAGTAAACAATGGAATCGGATGTGGCTCAAGTGGTTGGGCACATGTCTACCATATGAAAGGACCTGGTTTCAATCCCCTGGGACCTCTTGGTAAAATTAAAAAAAGCAAAGATCCAATTTAAAAATGGGGCAAAAGATCTGAACAGAATCCAAACCAACAAAATATATTGTTGGCAAATAAGTCTAAACAAAAAGATGCTCAACATCTTTTGTCATTAGGGAACTGCAAAATTAAAACGGCAGTGATATATCACCTCATGCTTATTAGTGTAGCTGAAAACCTAAACACTGATAATAACAATTGCTGGAGCAACATGAATATTGTTGGTGAGTACACAAATTGGTAAAGACAGAAGATGGTTCAGCAGTTTCTGTAAAACTAAACATAGTCTTACCGTACAATTCAGCAATTGTGCTCAATATATGTGGCTTTTATGAAAACTTAAGTCCACACAAACACTCATGGATGAATGTGAATGTTCAAGCAGATATTTTGATAATCTCCAAAATCCTCAAGGAACAAAGAAGCCATTCAGTAGCTGAATAGATTAACACTGTGCTATATCTATAAAAGGAAATATAGCTTAGAGATAGAAAAAAAGAAATGTTACATCCAGCCACAAAAGGAAGGGTAAATTTCAAATGACTGCTGCTAATTTAAATTAATCAATTTAAAATGCTATATAAGTATGATATCAACTATAAAACCATCTGGATAAGCAAAATAGCAAAGAATAAATTGATGATCACAGGTTGACAGGAATAAGGACGTAAAGCACAGGTGAATATTTAGAGCAGTGACACTATTCTGTTTAGTACTGTAAGAGTAAACACATGACATTATACATTTGTAAGCTCCATTGAATTTGACCACAGAAAGAGTGAACCTTGATGTATGCAAATAAAAAATTCATTTACAAAGCTGAGGGAATACCTGGATGGAATGCAAAATATTCAGAATCTATGTAACTGTATTACCATGTATGACATGTCCTCTCTGAAGCAGATGGGAAAGGTGCTGAAATATGTAATATTGAATGCTAAGGAAGTCTATAAAATGAATTCAATGCACACTGGACATAAACCCTGTACTCTAGTTGATAAGTTGTATCTTACCAGAGTCTGGGTTAACAAATATATTACTTCTGTATCTGTATCAAGCAATTCAGTAAATGGATAGCAGATGAGGAATATGTATCTCACTGTGGAGGGCGAGATGACAGATAAGCAAGAAAAGATGCTGGAGTGTTCTATGTGATAAAGGTAGACATCAGTATGACCTCATGTGCAGGCTATTATAGATAAGGAGGATTACATGCACAGATAGTTACTGACACGTGTATATGCACAAGTTAGTGGACACATATATATTTCCTTAGTCTTTGAGTAGAGAAGTCCTATATGCCACAGCAAAGAGAAGCAGAGCTTCTGCCCAGACCTTGGATTTTAACACCATTCTCCAATCCAAGACTCCTTGGAGAAATGACTGACTCTAGGACTGGAGGAAGAAACATACAAGAAAAGTTGGGAGCATATCCTATTACCAGATAGGAAGTAGGTGTTAAAACAAAATCCTCAATGAAGGGGAATATCAGAGAAGAACAGCACACAGCTGAAAGAGTTTCCAAGGAAAAAAATGGAACAAATAGAAGAAAATAAATAAATTCGTATAAATTCTCAATACAAAGTATCAAATAAATACCATAATCTATTCCTGTGTAAATAAATAATTGACTGAATACATATGAAATAACCTCCCATGCAGAAGCATTCTAATAATTTATGCAGACATTGCTCTTCAAGGAGGTGGAACATAACTTCCATTCCTGAAGTCTGGGCTTCACTTATTGACTTATTTCCAAATGTGATACATGGAAAGGCAAAGGAATGAGGGATTTCATAGTGGGAAAACCTACAAACACTGTTGAGCAAGGTCAACATCAACAGTGATAAGTCATGTTGATAAAATGCACGCTGGATATTATGTCATGAAAATGTCACTTTATGTCAGCTGTCTTCCCCCAAACATGCATATCCCCAGTCTAGTAAGACAAAAAACATCAGACAAATCTCCACAGAGGTACATTTTACAAATTGCCTGACTAGCACTCCTCAAAACTATTCAGCTCATCAAAAACAAGGATGGTCTGAGAAAGGGTTTAAGTGACTAAGAATTCATGAAAAATAAATATGATCTGGTATTTGGATGGGTGATGTGAAGAGCAGGGGAAAGTGAGTGCATGGTTATGGAAACTCTGTCTAATATCCTTGCAATTTTTCTCTAAAGTTAACACTATTTGAAAAATTGATTTTATTAAGAAATAAAATTTTTGGTAAAATGCAAAAGCATAGGAAACTAAAAATGCTGACTTCATTCCAGACCTTAATAACTGCCTTGGACAAGATTATCACCCTGCTGTATATCTCATATTCTTCATCCATAAAATCAGAATAGTGAAACCAATATCAAAGAGTAATTGAAAGAATTAAATAAAACAATGAATATAAAATGTCTGGCATCGTGCTTAGTATTAATAATGAATATTTTATACATTATGTCTCAACCCCACACAGATTCGCTCCCCACACCTCCTTCCTTATTTCCAGCCCACATCACCAATGTGGGCTTTTGACAATGGCAACAGTCACTCTGACCCAGAGTGAGCATTCCACAGGATAAGACTTTGCATGAACATCACCTGCTATAAATTCTGCACTGACTCTCCAATAACTTCAAACATATATATCCATCTTGTGGACAAAATACAAATCTCTCTGTTATTTGGCTGCTGTCAACCTGTCTGAGCTCATGTTCCACTTTTCCGTTTTTGCCCCTCATTGTTCACCAGATATTAATAAATATTCCTACAACCTAACCATACTTTATGGTTATTTTGATCCTAGTTATCTGTCCTACTTTTTTCTTAGAGTGCTTCTATCCTTTTCTCCTGCTGGAATTACCCCAATTCTCTTTCAACACTCAGTACAAATTATTTTTTTAAAGATTTATTTATTTATTTATTTATTTATTTATCCCCCCCTTGCTGCTTGTGCTTGCTGTGTCCATTCGCTGTGTGTCTTCTCCGTGTCTGCTTATCTTCCCCTTGCTGTGAGGTCTCGCTGCATCAGTCCCTCGCGCCACGCGGGCTGGCCTGCTCTCACAAGGAGGTCCCGGGAAGCGAACCCGGGGCCTCACACATGGTAAACGGGGGCTCTACCGGTTGAGCCACACCGCTTCCTGTTGTGAGGGCTTGCTGCATCAGCCCACTAGGCTGGGCGGGCCGGCCTGCCCTCACAAGGAGGCCCTGGGAAGCGAACCCGGGGCCTCCCATATGGTAAACGGGGGCTCTATCCACTGGGCCACTCCTGCTTCCCTCACTCAGTACAATTCACACTCGCTTGTGAAGACTTCACCAACCTCCATAGTTTGAGTCCAAATTTTTGAACATCTTCAGGAGGACTTTAAAGTCACATCAGGATATTGCATGTACTAATTCTGTGTTTTCAAACCCATTTTGATGAAATTTCTTCAATAAGAATAACATAGTGTTACTCAATTCTTTATTCCCAGAATAATATTTAGTGCCTATCATCAAGTATTTGAATGATAAATGTTTGTTGAGTGACTAAATAAAAAAAGGAGGAGATAACATCATCATACAATTGCTAGTAATTATGGTCTATGGCATATATTTGTTATATTTTTTCCATACCCTCTTATTTTTAACAAAACTTATAACAAATAGTCAGAACAATGTAAGGTATTGTGGGAGCAGGATTTTATGGAAATTCTGCATATTTCATGATTGTTTGTAAGTTCACAATTTATCATATATATAAGAAATAATCATATATATATATATGAGGATGAAAGTGAATGAGCAGATACCTATAACAATATTAGTGTAAGAAGAAGTAGTGCAAGAGGAATAAAGTTTGCTGAATTAAAGCCAGAGGAGAAGGATTGGAGAAGGAAGATATTTTAGTTTACCTACTACCTATTTCAACTCAGACATTTTAAATAGGCAAGGCCTTGTATGATTTTGCTTTCTTTATGTATGTACCTTGTTATGTCCTTAAAGTTACCACCAATAAAAGGGTTCACTTTAGCTATAACACATTCTGCCAGTACCGGTGATGATTCTGTGACTCACCATGACATTGTCAAACAAGGGACTGAGTTCACCAATTCAGATTCTTCCTTGAGTGAGGGATGAAGTTGGAAACTCTGCTCCCAGAAAGGGCAGGGAAATGGAGCTACTCATGAGGTCTAAGAACACAGTTGTGTTTCCTCATCACAGAGATCAGTGAAGAAGACTTGGGGTAGTTTAGGAGAAGCATTTAGATTTTCTTTACCTTTGGGGTTTATTTCAAATGAGTGTAATTAATGAATTATTCTTTTATCTCTCTTCTCCATGAGACATTTATCTCCCTGGAGGAAAGAAAGAAAAACACAATGCAAACTTCTGCCAGTTTTGACCTTTGGGAGGCTGCTTTGGAGCTCCAAATTCATTTCCTTTCCCAGTGACTCCCTCTTCCCAGGAGGTGGTCATCTCTCATTAGGTGTGGGCTCTAGTATTGCAAGGTTTTCCATAATGATTTTCATATTGCTGATTCTGGAGAGTGATTCTGGATACTCTAAAACATCTTCTGTCTGATCTGTCTCATCTGGCACAGGCTTTCTGTCATGAAGCTGTCCTTTCCAAATAGGATTTCCTCTTGTCTATCTGCTTCGTTTTTTTCCCCCCATAGCTAGAAATATCTTTTCAACATATTCAAATGTTTGTTTCTTCAGTCATTCAACAAATATTTATTCAGAATGCCCTATGGTAAGCACTAAACTATGTTCTGGGCATGGAGGTAGATGTAAGATATGGTGCTTGCTCTCATACATCTCCCAGTGTAACAACCGAAAAGACATGGCAATAAATATATACAACACCTCAAGATGGTATACTCAGACATGGTGAAATATAATTCCATATGAATGAAGATTGCCTTTTCCATGTCTGCTTAAATCTCTCCTAGGACTTTGATAGGGATTACCTTGAAGCTATGGATCACTTTGTGCAGTATTGACAGCTTAATAATAGGAATCCCTCCTATCCATGAACCCAGGATGTCTTAGAATTCCCTTAGGTCTTCTGTAATTTCATGCAACAGTAATTTCTAATTTCAGTGTCCAAGTCCTTCAAATCTTTAAAGATTTTCCTAGGTATGTTGTTCTTTTAGATGTTATGGTATATGAATTTTTTTAAATGCACAGTTAAGAATATTCTTTGCAGTTGTATAAAACACATCAAATTTCTGCATATTAAGTTCATACCTTGGAGCAGATGTGATTCAAACAGTTGAGTGCCTGCCTCCCTCATAGAAGATCATGGGTTTCGTTCTTGGTGCTTCCTGTTAACACAAAAACAAATAAGAAGCAAAAGAAACAAACAACAACAACAACAACAAAAAACAATTCAGGGAAGCCGATGTGGCTCAGTGGTTGAGTGCTTGCTTCCCACACATGATATACTGGTTCAATCCCCGGCACCTTGTACATAAAAAAACAAAAAAAAAAAAAAAAAAAAAAAAAACGTTGTACCTTGTATTTTATTGCATTTGTTTATGAGTTCTAGAGGTTTCTTCTGTAAGCTTTGGCATGTTCTCTACAAAGGCTCATGATATCACTGAAAACAGATAGTTTTACTTCTCTCTTTCTAATTTGGATATAGTTTATTTAGTTTTATGGCATAATTTTCTAACTTTCAATACAACATTGAATAGCAATAGTGAAATAGGCATACTTGTCTTATTCCAGGCCTCAATGGAACAGCTTTCATTCTTTCCACATTGAGGATAAGATTACCTGTGTTTTCGCAATGTTGCTGTTTATCATGTTGAGGAAGTTACTTTCTATTTTATTTTTTTAGTGTTTTTATTTTGAAGTGGTGCTGGAATTTTTCATTCACATTTCCTGCATGAATTGAGGTTTTCATGTGATTTTCCTCTTCATTGTGTTAATGTGGTGTATTACATTGAATTTCTTATGTTGAGCACCCTTTTGTACTGAGATAAATCTCACTAGGTCATGGATACTTCTTTTAATATACTATTAGATTTAAAATGCTAGTTTTTGTTGAGTGATTTTGGAACTCTATTTTAAATGGAAATTGGTCTTTGGTTTTCTTTCCTATGTCTTTATGTAGCTTTGATATTACAATTATTTTAGCCTCATAGAATGAGTTTGGAAGAAATACACTGACATTAAGTTGGAAGATTTTCAGAAGTATTATAATTATTTCTTTTTTGAATATATTATAGATTTCATTATGGAAATTGTCTGATCCTAGATTTGTATTTTCTGGGATATTTTTGTTGACTACTTGAATCTCTTTACCTGTTATAGTTTTGTGGATTTATTTTTTTTCCATTAATTTAGGTAAATTTTGTGTATCTAGGAATTGGCCCATTATTCTGCATCATCTAGATTATTGGTAGACAGTTGTTCATAGTATTCATTCATAATCCCTTTAATATCAACAATATCTACCAAAGTCCCCAATTACATAGTGGATTTTAATAATTTGTTTCTCTCTTTTTCTCTTCTTCAATCAAAATAAACCTTGGCTATTTTATTGAAATTTTCTAATAATCAATTTCATTAATTCTCTCAGTTGTTTTTTTATACTCTATTCCATTTCTCTCCACTTAAATACTTATTATTTCCCTCCTTCTACTAGGTTTAAATTCATTTTGCCCTCCTTTACCTATTTCTCACAAGTCTGTAGATAGGCTATTAATTTGTGATTTTTTTTTAAATATGAGGATTCACCCCTAAAAATTTCTCTGAATCTTTAAAACTCATTTCTAAACTAGTCTAACAAAAGGAATTAATTTAACCACAAGATAAAAAATTAAATGGACCATGATGGTTAGCAGAATTCAAATGACAGCTGCAGTTTTGGGAGATGGTCATCCCTGAAGAACCTAAGATTCTATATTAGTGAATAGGTTTCATATGAAAATGAAGTCAAAATTCTCCTAAGTAGAAACTCTGGTTAGAGATTCCTGTATAAAAGTGGGATCCTTGGAATTATAGCGGCATTGTAAAGGTTAACAATGTATAAACACATGGATCAAATATGAGCATCAAGATAAACATGTGCCCTGACACTGGTGCTCCATGGTAGAAAGCCCTCTGAATGACAAGCCAGTGTGCAGTTTGAAACCACCACACTTTTATGGCCTTAAAAGCTGTAAGTAGAAAACTAAACGTTAAATTTTTATGGCTATCTAAAAGCAAAATAAAGTCAAATGTAGATCCTCTTTTTCCACCAAGACCACCAAGAAACCACACAAATATAGTCCAACAAATTAAAAAGAACACAATTTTAAAAATCAACATAGTCAATAAGAAAACAAGTTACAATAACTAAGAGCCAGAAGAAAAGCAGACAATGGAAAAATCATTTGTTTCAGATTTTGAAATTATTCAGATAATAGGAAACAACATTTTTAATGAGTTTTAGAAAGCTAAAAATATATATTGCAATATATAAAATGGCATAAGCATATTTCAATATCAAATAAATAGAACCTGTAATTGCTGAAATACACAATAATGAAATTTTAAAATTTCCATGTAGTGGAACAGAGAGAAATTCAGCTACAATAGAAACCATAGTCCCACCCATCCTGAAACAGAAATTTAGAAAATAAATCAAATTTATATCTGTGGACTTCCCGACATCTGACACATTTTTCTGTGTCCCTGCAGTTACTACCAGTAAAGAATTCCATCCCATGATATTTTCTTCCCACAGCAAAAGAAAACTTCTGTGGTTCATTCCAGTGATATTTTGTTCCATAGCGGTTTCCTCCTTGGATAATAAATAGATGCAAAATATCCTTATTCTGGAAACTCCTGGAGATGAAACACATATGTAACCATGTTTGGGATGATGTATCTCAGAGCTGTGTGTGTGCTTCAGAATATTCTGAGAAGGGTGATCTTGAAGCGAGGGGAAATGAGAATAGTATCACTGGGGAAAGACACTAGGAGATGAAATCCAGGACCCTCTCATACAATATTCTTACTCTAACATTTGCTTCTCTTGGAAACTCAGCTCTTGGCAGTGGAGGAAGGAATCATTGCTCCTATGTGTGACATAAACTCACTTTGACACTGGCTGCATTATTATGGTGCATTATAGGAAGTAAATCGTCTGTTACTGTTTTCTGCTGTGTCATAGTTTCAATGATGTTCCTTGGACCTGAGGGTGTTTATTCTCACTTGCCCACTCTGGGCAGTTAATCTTCAATTGACAGTGTTCATCTTTTCTAAATTTCACATGGTAGGGTCCCAAAATAATTATTATATTATATATATATACCACATACTGTTTTTTCATTTATCTGTTGATGGACACCAGGGTTGCTTCCACCTTTTGGCAATTGTAAATGATATCACATGTTCATTGGTGGGCATTTATATGTCTGTCTCCTTGCTTTCAATTCATCTGGGTATACACTTAGTAGTGGGATTGCCAGATGATATGGAAATTCTATACTTAGCTTCCTGAGGAACCACCAAGCTGTCTTCCACATTTCATAAGGTTGATTGGAAATGTTTGGAAATATTTAGAAGTGATGGTAACATATTATTGAGAGAATAATTAACAACACTGATTCATGGATGTGATTGTGGTTGAAAGGGGAATTTCAGGGTCATATATGTCAATGAAGGAAAGGTAGAGGATATACTTGGGAAGGTATAACATAGGGAACCTGGGTGTGAATGATGACTGTGGTTAATAGCACAAATAAAAAAATGTTCTTCCATGAACTACAACAAACATACTTCAGTAGTACACAGTGTTAATAATAGGGTGGTATATGGGGAAAATACAACTAATGCAAACTATGAACCATAGTTAAGTGTATTTTTAAAAATATTTTTTCATGAACCACAACAAAACTTAGATGAAATCTAAGATCTAGAAACACTTGTACATCTTACGTTGATGAAGGAAGAAAAAGACTTCAATAGACCAATGACAAAAAATGTGAATGAATCAGACATCAAAAACCTCTCAACCAAGAAAAGCCCAAGACCAGATGGCTTTACAGGTGAATTCTACCAATCATTGCGAAAAGAGCTAATATCAATCTTACTGAAACTCTTCCAAAAAATTGAAAAAGCAGGAATATTACCAAACTGATTCTATGAAGCTATATCACCCTAATACCAAAGCTACTTAAACATATTACATGAAAAGAAAATTTCTGACCAATCTCTTTAATGAACTTTTATGAAAAATCCTCAACAAAATATATATCAATTGAATTCAAAAACATATGAAATGAATTATACACCTTTATCAGATAAGCTTTATCCCGGGTATGAAAAGGTTGTTCAACACAAGAAAATCAATTAATATTACATGACATTAACAGATAAAAGGAAAAAAATATATAAATATGATCATCTCTATTAACACAGAAAAGGCATCCAACAAGTTCAGCGTCCTTTCTTGATAAAAAACACTCAAAAGATAGGAATCGAAGGAAACATCCTCAACATGATAATGGGCATGTATGAAAAACCCAAAGCTAACATCATACTCAAAGGTGAAAAGCTAAAAGCTTTCCCTCTAATATCCGGAATAAAACAAGGATGCCCACTGTTACCACTCTTATTCAACATTTTGATAAAAGTTCTTGCCAGAGCACTTAGAATAGGTAAAAAAACAAATGACATCCAAATTGGAAAGGAAGAAGTAAAATTTTCAATTATTTGTAGAAGACATGATCCTATATATAAAAAGTCATGAAAAATCTAAAAGAAAGCTAACAGACCTAATAAACAAGCTCAGCAAAGTAGCAGAATAGAAGATTAACATGCAAAAATCAGTAGTGTTTCTATACCATTGTAACGAGCAATCAGAGGAGGAAATCAGGAAAAAAATTGCATTTACAATAACAATGAAAACAATGAAATATTTAGGAAAAAATTTAACCAAGCATGTAAAGGACCTTTATTCAGAAAACTACAAAACAGTGCTAAAATAAATCAAAGAAGACATAAATAAATGGAAGGACATTCAATGTTCATGGGCTGGAAGACCAAATATTTTTAAGATGTGAATTTTACATAAATTGATTGACAATTTCAACGTACTCTTTATAAAATTCCAAAAGCTTTCTTTTCAGAAATGGAAAAGCCAATTATTCAATTTATTTGGAAGGGTTATGGGCCCTGAAAAACCAAAAACCTTTAGACTTTAAAGCATATTATAAAGCTACATTGGTTTAAAATAAAAGCATGGTACTGGCATAAAGAGAGACATAACTAGCATAAAGATAGACATATTGACCAATGGAATTGAACTTAGAGCTCAGAAATAGACCTTCACATCTCTCGTCAATAGATTTTTGACAATGCTGCCACGTCCATCCAGCCAGGACAGAAAAGTCTCTGCAATAAATGGTGCAGGTAGAACTGGATATCCATACTCAAAGGAAAGAAAGAGGACCACTATCTAACATCTTATATAAACATTAACTCAGAATGGATCAAAGGCCTAATAATAAGAGCCAGAAGTATGAAACTTCTAGAAGAAAATGCAAGAAAACAACTTCAAGAAATTTTAGTAGGTGGTAGTTTCTTAGAACTTGAACTCAGAGCATGAGCACCAAAAAAAAAAAATTGATAAATGTGACCCTCTTCAAAATTGAATACTTTTGCACATCAAACGAATTTATCAAGAAGGTGAAAAGGCAGCCTACACAATGGAAGAAAATATTTGGATGCCAAATATCTAATAAAGGCTTATTATCGGAAATATTGGAAAAAGATCCTTTAACTCAATGATTAAAAGACAAAATTCCAATTAAAGGTGGACATTATGTTGAGTGAAGCAAGTAGAACACACAAGGACAAATATTGTATGATTTCAATATTATGAACTAATAAAATGAGCAAACTCATGCCGTTAATGGCTAGAATATAGGGCACCAGAAGATAGAATGAAGAAAAAGAAGGGAAAGCTGAAGGGTTAATCTGTACAGAATTGGTAAAAGTTTATTTGGAACTGTTCAAAAATGGATAGAAATGATGAAAGCTCATTATAGTGTTCGTAATTAGCAGTGCTGTTTTCGTTTGCCAAGGGACTGTCAAAGTACTAGAGAGGGTATTTATAAAGGGTATTTACTTGGGGTAAAAGCTTACAGTTCCAAGGCTGGGAAAAGTCCACGATAAGTCTGGACTTCTGCTCTCTTCCCAAGTTCAGCTGTAAGCTATCAGGCAGATACCAGGGCTGGTGTCCTTTTGAGTTGGTCAGTGGTCCCAGCCTTTTATGGGCTTCATGCTTAAGCAATTCTCTCTCTTATATTGTAACACCAAATATGATGACTCCCTATTTACTCTGTCTGCCCCTGTATAAGTCTGTTTATATCAGAACCAGCAAGGCCCCTCAACTGAATTTAATACAAAGAGTATCACTAAGAGTATAGATTAGTTTACAAACATAATATTACTCTTTTAGAGATTCACAAAATGATTTCAAACTGCCACAAGCACTAATATATGGCAATGATAGTAGATGAAAGGGAAAGTCTAAGGCCATGTACATCACGAGAATTAAAGATAAATAATGAAACATGGGACTATATAGCATTGCGCACCCTTTGTGGACAACATGTGTGGTTAATAGTGCATGCATAAGAATTTTTTTCTCTGAAACAGGAAAAAATGTATGTTTATACAATATGTTAATAAGAGAGTGATATTTGGGCAATATAGAACCAAAGCAAAATATGGACTATAAGGAATAGTAATATATTAATATTTTTCCATCAAAGGTAATAAAAAGTAAGTGTGCTAAGTGAAAGAATCTAGACACAAAGCACTACCTATTGTTTGACTCCATCTATACAAAATGTAAATACAAAGGAATTGAGATGGAAATAGATCAAAAGTTACGTAGGGCACAGAAATAATGGAGGGACTGAGAGGTGACTACTACGGGATAGTTTGGCTTTTTTTTGGAAGTAATGAAAATGCTCTGATATTGATTGCAATGATGAATGCACAACTCTCTTTATACCAAATGCCATTGATTGTACACTTTAGATGAATGTATGATATATGAATACATTTAAATAAAATTGATTAAAAATAGGCAAAACTTGAATAGACACTTTTCCAAAGTGAAAATACAGATGACTAAAAAGCACATGAAAAGCTAGGAAACATCACTAGCTATTAGGGATATGTAAATCAAAACTATATTGAGATACCATTTGAAACCTTAAAGAATGGTCCCTATTAAAAAGAGAGAAAAAACTACAAGTGTTGGAGAGGATGTGGAGAAATAGGAACACTCCATTTTTTATGGGAATGTAGATTGATACAGCAGCTGTGAAAGATTAATGGCTTTTTTAAATTGTTAAGTTTGAGGATATGTATTTGCAAATTTCTAAATCCAGTGTAAAATTTGAAATTCTTTACTTCCTTTTAAATCTTATTCAGGTTGTGGCTTTAAATATCACCTTTTTGGATAACTCCACATTTTCCAGTACAATATCTATTATGGTTTTATTATTGCACGTTGAAAATATAATGGAACCTCACTGTAAGTATAACTGGTCTCATCCATTTCTTCTACAATCTTCTCTCCCTCTTCCTCTGTTTTAGTTGTTCTCATTACCTTCATCTTCTTTTAGTATTAATTTTAATACTTCTTTTAAAGTCTTTGTTGTTTATATGCAAGTTCAAAAACAGCAAAATCTACATATATTAACCATTTGAATGATTTGTCAAAATCAATGGAAACTAATTTTCTAATACTTCTTACATAGTTCCCTTTTTACTGTCTTATTTCTAACATTGACAAAATGAAGACCTTTACTACTTCATTAAGCATTTTCAGAGTCCTAATAATGCAATTAGCAAAGAAAAACATTCTGTTCTTGCATTCTATATACTAAAGTACTTAAAAGCAGGGGTTCTGAAGCCAGTGATATTAGGTTTGAATCATCTTAAGAACTATATGGACTTGAGCATATTCCTTAGAGTTTTTATGTGCCTCTGTTTCTCTAAATGTGATTATAGGTAATAACAAGACCAACTCTTAAGAGTTGTATGAGGATAAATGGCTTAGTACATGTAATGGATTTACATTATGTCCAGGAAATACTAGCTGCATATAAGTGATAATACTTGCCTCTATTACTCATTCTGTGACTCATTATATATTCAAAAATATTTTCTGAATAAACTGCATGTTCCAGGGAATATGTTATGCTCTGGGGATCCAATTGTATGAACAAACATATACAATTCTTGTATTTATGCAAATTACATTTCAGTGCTGTATTAGAGCTAATTAGTAATCAAATATTAAGAAAAAGAAATGTTAAATAATGACTTAACTGATTTGAAAACGAGGTTCCATAGGGAAGGGAAATGAATAAACTCATGCTTGAGGGAAGGATATTTGAGTTAAGATATGAACAGTGAAAATTTATTAACTTGAGAATTCCTATTTGATTTTAACCTTTCAGAGAGAAAATCATAGTAGACTGCTAGTTCTCACCATTTCAATTCTACTATTAGGAGAAAAAGTGGAATAGTGGTATTTCATGCATATTAACTTGACATCTACTTTTGTCTTACCTGTTGAATGAATTATCAGTCAGTTATTTTTGTGCATAAGTGTGTGCAGCCTTGCTTTTGCTGCTCACCTCTTCATTTCTCATGGAAAGATTATTTTTATAAATTTGAAAGAACATTTAAACTGTTAAACCAGGAGGCTAACTTGATTGAAACTTACCTTAACAATTTGAAAGACTTGTTTGAATTGTAGAACTGTTTAAAAAATGATTCAGGAGTAATGCAATATTAAAATTATTGATAATTATTGATGGATATTTAAATACATTTGAAGTAGCTTTTTCTTTATTCCAGAAAAACCGTCTCAGGAGATCATAGTCAGGAAAATAAATTTTAAAATCCTGTGGTTTCAGGCAGCTTAATTCCTTTATAAGACAACTCATTGTCCATATCATAGTCAGTGTAGTGTCTCTGAAAATTTGTTAGTTAATGTTTTTTTTTGAAGAAATTTGATAATATATCTATACCAAACTCTGCTATCAAACTTGAGCTTGATTCAATACAGATGTATGAGTTCTATATGAATAATGGATTCAAAAATGAAGTTATGAAAATTATTGGATGGTTTATAAGTTCATATTTAATAAATAATAAACTCTTTGATACTTTGTTCTGATGGAATTGATATCATGGAGGCATAAGACAAGCATCCCTGCTAGGAATAGAGTAAAATTCATTGCAAAAAAAATTAGATTTCCACTCTTAAAATATCTTCAAATAAACAAATCTCATAACAAAACATAAATAATTCAGAATAAAAAGGAAGAGGCAGATGTGAGTTGAGAAGATGTGAAACAATTTCTCAAGGATTTCTTCAGCGGTAAAAATTTAAAAATGATGGTAAATACAAGGTCATTTCTCATAAACAGAGGAAAAAGACAGTGATAGGAACTGAGAAAGGGGCTAATATGAGAGGAATTATCAAAGTTAACTTAGCTTTTGAGATCTTTGAACAAGTAGCCAGTTTTAAATTATTCTTTATGCTATACTTTCATTTGTTTTCTAGGACTTTAATTATACACTCAATAAATATTGCCATATAATCTCAATATATGCTTGGAGTTTCAGCGTGGATCTTATCAATTCCTCTGATTGAATAGCAGGAAGTAAATAATGGAGTAAAAAACTATGGTGTTGATCCAAACAGTGCAAAAATCATGTCCAAAGGAGAGATCTGATTGAGTGCACATGAAGCAAGTAAATAACTTTCTGAAGGTCCATCACAGGGATTCCAGAAGGGGAATTAACATAATGATGAAAGCCTAACTTACTGTAAACAATGTGAAGTTATATCTAGCCATCAAATCCTGAGGATATGACATCTGATTATAGTTAGTGAAAATCAAATTACACAAAGATTAATAATATCAATGTAAGTTTCTAAATGAATGTTTAATATAGACCAATTTGAACAGAGTATAGGCATATAGTTGACACAATTTTTTTACATTCATAAAATGTTGCATTAATGGGGAGATTAATGTTTTCTTTGGAAATATTCTAGGAACCAAAAAGAGTATTAACTGAGAACAAGGAGTTTTCTTCTCATGTTCTGACAACAGAGGTATGGACTGATCACCAACATGCTTTTTTGTTTGACTCCATGCAATACATGCAGTTTAATAAAGGACCAATTTTTCTCAAACAATCTTTTCATTGCCTTTTTAACATCTTTTTTCCTCAAACTGTAGATGATGGGATTTAGCAAGGGAATCACATGGTATAAAATACAAACACTATCATATCATGGTCTAAAGTGTAGCTGGAACTTGGCCTCATGTACATGAAGAGGATTACCCCATGGTATATTGACATTCCAGTTAGCAGAGAGGCACATGTGGAAAATACTTTCCACCTCCCTTCAGCAGAGCACATCATCAGAATGCCCATCAGAAAAAAATCATAGGAGATCAAGATAATTAGGATACCAGATAACTCAATAAAGCTCACAAAGCAGAAGAGTAGATGCTTGTTGATGTGAGTATCAGAACAAGAAATAGCTAGGAGTGGAGGGATTTCACAAAAGACATGTCTGATTTTATTGGATGCACAGAAAGAAAGGCTAAAATTGGCCACAGTGTGTTAAGTGGCATTCAAAATACCAAGAACACAGGTAGCAGTGATGAGTGACACATAGACTTGGGGTGACATGTTAACTGAATACAGCAGTGCGTTGTAAATTGCTACACAGCAATCATAAGCCATTGCAGCCAAGAGAAAACTCTCTGTAGTCCCAAAAGTAACAAAGAGAAGCATCTGTGTTGCACAACCAATAAATGAAATGGCTTTATTTTCTGCCAAGAAATTCACCAATATTTGGGGTGTGACAACTGAAGAATAGCAAGCATCCAAGAATGAAAACACAATCAGAAAATAGTACATGGGGTTGTGGAGCCGGAAATCCTGAATGACCAATAAAACCTGCCCCAAATTTGGTATCAAAGTAAATAGATTGCTAAAAATAAGAAAAACATGGAGACTTTCAGCTCAATGTGATCTGTGAGGTCCATCAATATAAACATAGTGACTCCAGTCCCATTATTCAAATGAATATCATTTGGTTTGAAATCTGATTGAAACCCTGACATTTCAATTTAATTTTATAGGTGCCCCAGGCAATACCTCATGAAAGTGAGTTCACCCAATTACATCATCCCATTTGTTTCTTGGAAGAGAAAATGATATCCTAGGCAATGATGAGTTAGTCAATGATGAAAAAGTTGGGTCAAAGTGAATGTACTTCTCTGTATAAAGTAAATGAAGAAATTGTGCCATAAACTTTTTGGCTAAATGAGGCATGTAAAAAAACATTGCCAATTTATGTGGTTCCTTTTCTAGTTAATTTTATGTTAAATTTTCTACCACCTGTTTTCATATTACATAATATTATAATTTACAAAGACATAAATATATTGTCATTTTTTATCCAAAAATTTTATAGTGGAATGTACACACCTGAGTGTTATTCCTAAATATGCTTTAATGTGCAGGAAATGCCTTTTGTTAATGTTCTTAATTAGAAAATGGTGCAATCACATTCACAGCACAAGCTTTTATTAAATTTAAATGGTTAGTTATGTGAAAATTATTTCATTTAAAATGTTTCCAGGTGACTTAAAAATGTGATAAATTATACTTATATTTGACCTTTTTGACAGGGCTTTCTTTTCACAACCAACCAGGATGTGCTCTTTCCTGGCATGGATCCCATTCTAATAGTCCTTCAGGAGCAGTGATGAAAGAGCAACAGATGGTGTTCTGGAGGTAGATGTGCCTTGTATGCCATTAAAAAGGGAGCAATAGCTGCGAAATTGGCCAAAAGTAAGAGTCTTAATGCAAAGTCCATAGGCAATGATTCAGTAAACCGAGCAGTAGCAATTAATCCCAGGCTAGGTCTAACTTTACTTTATGTGCTGCCAAAGTCAGTCCTTTCCTGTCAAAAGAGGCAGAACTAATAACACCAGAGTTGAGCCTTAGCAGTTGCTATTTCTAAGGTTTAGCATTTTCTCCTTAAATTCACATTCATTCCTGAGCTTCCTGTATGACAAAAAATAATAATAAGGAAAACATTACAGAAGCATTTGTATATGGGCTGAAAACTTTAGTGAATGGCCACAATTAAATCCAAGACCCAGTATATTTAGGAATGAAATGTAAACAGTAGCATTTTTCTCTTCCTTCAACTTTCCATAGACCATTCTTAATTAGTTGGCTCCTATATTTTTCAGTGTTTAATGGATTGAAACTTTTGTCATGCATTAGGCTGTGCTGCATTCAGTGATATACAACCAATTTTTTTTCATGACATTAAATATGCTAAGATTTTGCCATCTTTTGATGTTTATCTGTCAAGAATAATATGAGCTTAAAATCACTGGAGTTAGAATAAAAACATGACTTTATTTTCCCAGAAAGGCCCTTTAAAATGTAGATGAAGAATTTTTTTTAAAATACAAAAAATAAATAGCTTCATGAATGTAAGGTTAGAGAACAACAACAAAAAAATGCTAATTTGATCCTTAGAGAAGTTAAAATATATAATTAGGCTAAATTCTTATTTTTGAGTAAATTCATACATTTTACCCATGACTCTGAAAAACACACACACTAACAAATTTTATAATAATTTCTAATTTAGTTTGAATGGCTATAAAGATACTACTTAAAAGCAGAAATATGAATTAAGACTTTGGTGATAAAATATATGTCTGTTACAAACATTTCCTCTTACTCTTTATTTCTACCCCATCTTTTATTTCTCAGTCTCCTTTCTTTCGTTCTCTCTTTCTTTCTCTTTCTTTCTTCTTTCATACTTTCTCTCTCTCTCTGTCTCTCTCTTTCTCTCTCTCTCTCTCTCCCTCTCTTTCTCACACTCCCTCTCTCTCCCACTCCCTCTCTCATCTCTCTACCCATTTCTCTCTTTATAAGAATCCATGGAATAACACATTTAAAAATATTTTCTGAAGAGGGTCAAGCACAAAATAGGAATAAACATGATATCAAGCAGAAGACTGAAAGAAAATAAAAATACACAATCAAATTTTAAAAAATATCATCAAATGATATTCTGCTAAAGGAATTGATTACATAATACATATTGACTAACATACACCACAAAAGTTTTAGCAACATTACATTTCCACACTTTATCAGCATGTCTGAGACAAGAAGATTGTGGTAATGTAAAGGCCTCTAAAACTGTGTATTTAATCTATTTTTCCCAGAATTAAAATTGATTTATAAATGTAACTTCATATTTTGCAAACAAATAAGTAATTTTGAACAACATTTTCAGGCATATCAAGTTGAAATTCATGAACATGGTGTCACTGCAGAATGCTTCTATATGAAATATATTAAATATTTTATCATAGTAAATATTTGGCTATATATGAAGGAGGCACACAATTGAAATATGATTTCCATTTATCGAAAATAAAATAGTTATAAAATTGTGATTTTTCCAATCATATTGAGCAGTGAATGATCCCTGAGTCATAAGCTAAATATTTCCTCTTGAAGTTATATATGTATATGATTGTCATATGATAATAAATACATAGTAAAATGACATTCTATTGAGCTTATTCACAATGAATCACAAAATTCTATGTTATTAGACATAAAAATTCATCTCTGTTACCATATTATGTTTTTTGGAAATTTCTGCAAAATAATACTACATTTTGCTTAAATTGACCTGGTGATTACTATTTTTTTGTGTGCATTATCTTATGTAATCTACATTGTAACATGCAAACTAAAAAAATTAGTGCAGTCTTATTTATGAGAAAACTGATGCTCTTTGGACATTAACTTAACCAAAGCAACACTATTAATCACGAGCAGGGCCAGTATTCAAGCTAAGATGTCTTTAAATCCATACTCTAATAAGCTATTTTCACCTGACCTTATTGCAATCCCCATGTGACATACCAAAATTCTGGAATATTGTCCCATACTAAAAATTAAAAATAATATCTCCACATAAATTCTTTTTTAAAGCCATTAAACTTAAATAGACCAGGGTATTAACTAAAAAAATTGAATGAACTCTAGATCAATTAGCTAAGCAGTAAAGTACATTTAAAATACATTTCTATTCCTCTATCAGAAAAAAAAAATGCTATCAAATTGGCATATACTCAATGGACAATGGAATGTTAATAATCACTCAATTTAAAAGTTTGCCTAATTTTTAAACATAGACCTTTATTTCTACAGTCCTTGTTCTGACTATTATTTTCAATCAAGAATATTATAACAAATTTCTAATTTATAGTGCTTTTGAACTAAATAGAGACCCCTTCCTATTTTATTACTGTTTACTGGTTGGCATGCAATTCAAATTTTAACAATACAAACTTAAGTAGAACACATTATCTCTAATTTAAATATGAAAGTGTATACTCTAGTTTGAGATTCAGTATATAGTTTCTCAAATATTGTGTAATTGATGAAAAACCTTTCCTTCTACCTGTGGAAATGAACTGCTCACACAATTAAGGCATACTACTAATACTTTTTCAGTTGGATTCTTATGCCAATTTATCAAGTTCTTCTTGAAGTTCATAAGTGATGCTCCAAGGAGAAAACATACAATCTTCTGGGAGAGAAAAGCAATAGGATTATTTTTTTCTGTAGTAAACAAGAATGCACTTTGGCTTCTGGTAAAAAAAAGACTCTCAGTGAAAATCATGTGACATAGGATTGGAAAAAAAATCTACTCATGTGATACATAGTCATAGCTTGTGTAACAACAACTAAAAAGATGAAAAAATGAAAGCATTTTATAGTATGCATAAACCTAAAGAAAATATGGCTAATATAAGTAATATCTTGACAGTAATAACATTGAATATTAAATGATTAAATTCTCCATTTAAAAGATGCAGATTGCCCAAATGGATAAGGATATATGACCCATCTATATGCTGTCTACAAGAAACCCACCTTACACCCAGGGACACAAGGAGGCTGAAAGTGAATGGTTGTAAAATAATTTTACATGCAAACAATAACCAAAAAAGGAAACAAACATTGGGAAAAGTAAATAGAGAAGTAGATGCCTCCACAAGTATAATGTGGGTCTTTAATATGCCATTATCACCATTAAACAGAACATCTCAACAGAGAATAATCAAAGAAACAAAGACCTTGAATAATACACTACAGGATCTGGACCTAATAGCCATATAAAGAACTTTACACTTAAATGGAGTCAGAACTACATTCTTCTAGAGTGCACATGGATCATTCTCCAGGATAGACCACACTGAAGGCCACAAAACAACTCTCAATGAATTCAGAAAGATCGAAATTATACAAATTAATTTCTTTGAACACAATGGAATGAAGCTGGAAATCAGTAAGAGCAGAGAACCAGAAGGCAGAAGGATATGGAAATGTTAAACAGCACACCCTTAGACAAAAAGTGGGTCAAGGAGGAAATTGCAAAAGAAATCAGTAAATACCTTGAAATAAATGAAAATGACAACACAATGTATCAAAACTTATGGGATGCACACAAAACCTATTCTGAGAAGGAAATTCATAGGATCTCATTGACTGCCAAAGTAAATATTACTTTGAATAGCAGAGTTCCTGAGGGCTCTGGAAACATACAGACACTATAGGCAGGGCAGATAGATGTCTTAGGAGTTTGGGCTATCCATACACCAGTTGGAACCTGAATCTCAAGTGATTTGCAAAACCTACATTCCAGTTCACTGGATTCACCCAGGACAACTAACAAGGAGATGAAGATGCATAATGACCATCTCAAGGAACAGAGAGAGTCTGCAAATGCAAGTAAGATAGTTCCATCCATCTTCCCCATGGGATATAGGCCCCCTCTCAATTAGAGGTTTAGTGGGTGTAGCAGTTTGATATTTTTATGAATACCAAAAATAGATGTTGGATTATGTTTTTAATTTGTTCTGTTCATCTGGGTACATAGATTGGATTGGATACAGAGGTTTCACTCTTACTTTATTAAACTATGTTTAAGGATTTGATTGGTCCACATCAGTAGAAGATTGAGTCCCTGCCCCTTGTTGAGCAGGAACTCTCAGAGAAAATGACAAGGCATTTGTGTTAGTTGGAGTTTTTGAGTTGGAGCCCCAGGAGGTAAACAAACAGAGAAGCAGATATGTGAGGAAAGAGAGACATTTCCATTAGATAATGCAGATGTGCCAGGAAGAGAGATGAGTGATTCTCCTGAGAGTCTACAGCTGACCTTGTGGCAAGAACAGACTGGCTGAGCCTGGAGAGAAATGAGGCCTGGGAGAGCTTACAGCTAATATTGGAAGAAGCTGGGACCATAGAGCCAAGAGAGGAAGAGGAAAGTGAACCGTTGAAGACATCAGCAACCATCTTGCTCCAATATGTGGCAACAGACTTTGGTGAGGAAATAACTTACGCTTTATCGCCTGGTAACTGTAAGCCTCTAACTCAAATAAATACCTTTTATAAAAGCCAAGAGGTTTCTGGGACTTTGTATCAGCATCCCTTTGGCTGACTAAAACAGTGGGCATTACCATCATAGAATCTTCAGGATTGTGGAATGAACGATGCATTAGAGTAGACTTAATATTATTCTACTGTAGACTTATTGTGTTTCTAGCAGTGGGAGAAATTTTATTATTGTTGTGGAGGCAGTGTCCACTGGAGATTCTGAGGGGAGGGAGAGGGAAAACTAGATGTAATTTGGAGGCATTTTTAGGACTTGAAAATTGTCATGAATGACACTTCAATGACAGATACAAGCCATTATGTATGTTTTAATAACTTACAAAAATATGTGGGAGAGAGCATAAACTACAATGTAAACTATAATCCACGCTTACTGGCAATGCTCCAAAATGTGTTCATCAATTGTAATAAATACACCACATTAATGAATAATGTTGTTAATGCAGAAAAATGTGTGATGGCAAGGGACTGGTGCATATGGGAATCCCCTCTGTTTTTTATATAACATATATGTAATCTAAGTATCTTTTTTAAAAAAAATAAAGAAGTGTATTTAAAAATTATAAAATTCTATGTAAAATAGTTTGCTCATTATATGGAGTTTAATTATCATTCTTTAACCCCTTATGTTTAAATGTGATGAATATTTTGGCTCTCTGAAGGAGGTGTAGATAGGTTAGGGATGGGTCTAAGTTGTTTTTTCCAGTTCCTTGCTCAGGAATCACTATTGTTTTTTTTTTTTTTAATTTTTTTTTTATGATGGCATTAAATTAGTATTTTATTGTGGGCTACATTAATTCCAAGAGCTGTGCCTGATTCTTGAGCACTTGCTACATTGTGTTCCTTGAATCTCACAGCTGTGCAAGTTTTGAATTCTTAAGTGGTTCTGTGCACTTGAGATATTATGTGCTACTGTAACAGAACTTTCTGAGTCCTAGAACTCCAGAAGGTCTTCCCTTACTTGCAACTTCCCTTTTGGTGTTTCTGTCTTACTCATTTTAATTTTGCTTGCCTTGTCTAGTTACATTCAATTTTATTATTAATATTTCTTTCTTTTCTCTCTCTTTTTCAAATAGAGGGTTTGCTCAAATGTCTGGTAATTTTTATTGCTTGTTCAACTTTAAAAGTGGGTTACTGAAAGGCAATGTTTGTATCATGTTGTATGAGTTCTTTCAGATTTTGACTACCATGTCACCTCATCATGAAGGCTCAGCTTACATCCTCTCTAGAATATATCAGACCTCCAACAAAATACCACACTTTTTCTCTTTCTCAGTTTTGTTCTGCTGAGAGAAATATAAAGTGTGAAAACCATGATATTTCACACATTAAAAACTCAGCAATATATTTAGAATGAATGAAAATCTGTGGAAGAAAAAGAAATGAAAAAAATATAATCAGTGTAATAAGTTTCAACTATTATGGTGAAAAATTTTCATGACAACTGATCATAAGCATATACTATGATTCAAGGAAAAAAATCTTAAACAAGATAAATAATAATTAATATTATAACTTTAAAAATATTCTTGCCTCAATTTTAACAAATGACTATAATAATTCAAGGTGTTTATAAAAGAGTATAAATGGGAACATTGTATTTCCTGTAAGATTATCCCATAAACTTATAACTTTGCTAATATTTTTTAAAAAGATTGAGTTAATAGGTAGACAGCAACCACAAAATTGCCCTACAGTAATTCAATATTAAGTATCATGTGGATAAGTCCTCTTATATTACAAAAATTTATAATATAAAATATTATATTGTGTAGTAAACTCCCCAGAAGTCAGAACCACGTAAAATATGTTTTGTTTCTTGTTTTTTGGCTTTCCCATTTTTTCTTTTACTTATTTTTTAACCCTACTTTATTTCTTTTCTTTCCTTCATTTTTCTACCTCTTGTCTTCTGTTATTTTCCTTTCAATACATCTCTTCTTGTTGGCCTTCCTTTTTTAATTTTTCCCCATTCTTTCTACTTTTTTTTTTCATTTTTTTTCCTTTTTCTCTCTAATACTTTTTCTCACCCTTTAATTCATTCTATTGTTTCTCTATATTGTTTCTTGTATCATCTTTTCTATTCCACCATTTTTATTCTCATTCCTTTATATTTTTTATGATTTTTAACTCATATTACTTATTCATTATCCTAGCTCTTGTTTGGTTCCTTTTCTACCTTTTTAATATTCTTCTTTTTCTTCTTTTTCTCTTCTTTTCTTTTTCCTTTTCTCTGGTCCAAATATATTTTTTAAGATAGCACAGACAACTACAAGGATATAGAATAAGAGGAACCAAATTTCAAAAAGGAATATTACACACACACACACACACACACACAAACACAACAACAAATGTTGGACTAGAAAGAGAAGCTAATCAAACTAATAAGCCCATCAAGATAAACAGATGCCTAGACCCACCAAAAAAATTTATGAGCCATACTAAGAAACTGGAAGACATGGCTCAGTCTAATGAAAAAACTGAAAAACAGGAGGAGATAAAAAGCATGGAATAACTAATCAGAGATGTCCAAACAAATATCATAATTCAACTTAATGAAGTGAAGGAAGAGATTAAGGATATTAAGAAAACACTGAGGAAATATACTGAAGAAATTGTAAAAATATAAAAATTGATAACAATTCTGATGTTCATGAGTGGCACAATGAAAGAAATTAAAAAATACACTGGAAGCACATAAAAGCAGATCTGAACAGGCAGAGGAAAGAATCAGTGATGTGGAAAACAGTACAGGTAAAATCAGACAGAAAGTATAACAGATAGATAAAAAGATAGAAAAATCCAGCAGGGACTTAGGGATTTGAATGTCAACAGGAAATGCGGAAACATATGCAGCATAAGCATCCCAGAGGGAGAAGGGAATGGAAAGGGGGCAAAGTAGTGTTTGAAGAAATAATGGCTGAAAATTTCCTACCTCTTTTGCGGGACATGAAGGAACATGTATAGGAAATGAAGCACACTAAAAACAGTATAAATCCTAATGGACAACCCCAAGACATATACTGGTCAAACTGTCCAATGCCCAAGACAAAGAAAGAAGGCCACAAGAGAAAAGAGATCCATCATTTACAAAGGAAGCTCCATAAGATTAAGTGCTGATTTCTCATCTAAAAGAATGGAGGCAAAAAGTCAGAAGTATGAGATAGTTAAGGTGCCAATAGGAAAAAAAACTTCCAGACAAGAATTCTCTATCCAGCAAAGCTGGCATTCAAAAAGGAGAGAAAGTTCAAAATATTCACAGATAAACAGAAATTAAGAGAGTTTATCAATGAGAAACCTGACCTTCAAGATACACTAAAGGGAATCCTGCAGGTTGAAAGGGAAAAACAGGAAATAGAGGGTTTAAGGAGAGAGCAGGAAAGAAGATTATTGGAAAGAATAACTAAAAAGTTAAAAAAGATAAATAAAAACAGCACATGACTTATATAAACCTATAGAATATCTGTCTCATGTAATTTATGTCTTAACAGTAATAACGTAAAATGTCAATGGATTAATCTCTGTATTCAAGATAAACAGATTGGCAGAATGGGTAAGGAAATGTGACCCATCTATATGATGTCTAAAAGAAAGTCACCTTAGATACAGGGATGGGGGAAAGACCTAACTGCACACTTGGAAGAATTAGGAAAAGAACAACAAACTAATCCCAAGCAAGTAGAAAGAAGGGAATAAAAAAGATTATAGGAAATCTAACTGAAATTAAAAAAAAAAAAAAAAAAAAACACTAGAAAAATTAACAAAACAAAAAGCTGGTTCTTCGAAAAGATTAATAAAAGTGGCAAACCCTTAGCCTAGACTAACAAAGGAAAAAACAGAGAAGATACAAATACATAAAATAAAAAATGAGGAAGGGTATATCAATACTGAACCCACAGAAATAAATCTATCATAAGAGGATACTGTGAAAAATTGTATGCTAACAAGATGGATAACATAGATGAAATGGACAAATTTCTAGAAACACTCAAGCAGCCTACACTGATGAAAGATGAATTTGATGAACTCAATATACCAAACAGAAGTAATGACAATGAATCAGGCATCAAAAACATCCCAAATAAGAATAGTGCAGAACCAGATGTCTTCACAGGTGAATTCTACCAATCAATCTGGAAAGAACTAACACCAATCCTGCTTAAACTCTTCTAAAAAAGAGAAGTGGTGGGAACATGATCTATCTCCTTATTTGATAAAAGTGTCACCCTAATACGAAAGCCATACAAAGATGCTACAAAAAAGAAAGCGTATAGATGAATCGCTCTAATGATCTTAGTGTTAAAACCATCAACAAAATGCTTGCTAATAATATTCAACAACACATCAAAAGAATTATACATCATGACCAAATGGGTTTCATCCCTGGTATGCAAGGACAGATCAACATAAAACAATCAATCAATGTAATACAGCACATTAACAGAAAGAAGAAATATTACATGATCATTTCTATTGATGCAAAAAGAGCACTTGACAAAATACAACACACTTTCCTGATAAATACACTTCAAAAGATAGGAACAGAAGGAAATTTTCCCTACGTGATAATGGGTATATATGAAAAACTCACAGATAACATCATACTTAATGGTGAAATGCTAAAAGCTTTCCCTCTAAGAACTGGAAGAAGACAAGGTTGCCCACTGTCACCACTCTTATATAGCATTGTGTTAGAAGTACTTGTTCAAGCACTTAGGCAAGAAAAAGATATAAAAGACATCCAAATTGGAAAGGAAGAAGGAAAAATTTCACTATTTGCCCATGACAGGATCCTATATACAGAAAACCCTGAGAAGTCTACAACAAAGCTTCTAGAGCTGATAAATCAGTTCAATAAAATGGCAGGGTATAAGATCAACATGCAAAAATCAGTAGCACTTCTGTACACTAATAATGAGCAATCAGAACAGGAAATCAAGAAAAAAATCCCATTTGCAATAACAACTAAAAGAATCAAATACCTAGTAAGATGTAAAGAACTTGTTTGCAGAAAACTACACAAAATTATTAAAGGAAATCAAAGAAGACAGATTTAGTCTCAGTTATAGGTTCTCTACACATGGCTCTTCTGCCCCTTTTATTTGAACCTATAATTAGCACTTTACTTGATAAATATATGTCCCAGATACTTAAATCTTTGTTTGTTCTTGTGCCAATTGAACCCTGAATTCAAGCAGAGTTGCAACACCTACTCTAATTCATTGGAATCACCCAGGCAACTAATAAGGAGATGATAATGGACTATGCCCATCCCAAAGAACAGGGAGTGTCTGCAACTGCAAGCAAGATAGTTTCATCCATCTGCCCCATGGGATCTAAGCCCCCTCTCAATTAGAAGCAGAGTGGGCATCAGCATCCCCAAATCCTCAAGATTGGGGAATGAACAATGGACCAAAGTAGAATTATTTTTCTACTATAGACTATTATTCTAGCTATGGAAGGACTCTTATCATTGATATCAAGGCAGTGGCCATCAGAGGTTCTAAGGGATGGGAAAGGAAAGAATAGGTGTAATATGGGGGCATTTTGGGGACATTAGATTTGTACTGCATGACATTGCAGTGACAGATATAGGCCATTGTATTTTTTGACATAACTTAGAAAATTGCATGGGACGGAGTGTAACCTACAATGTAAACTGTAGTCCATGGTTAGTAGCAATGCTTCAATATGTGTTCATGAATTGTAACAAATATACCACACTAATGAAGGATGTTGTTAATGTGGGGAAGTGTGGGAGGGGGAAGGAGTGGGGAATATGGGAAGCTCTTATATTTGTTAAGTAACTTTTATGTAATCTAAAACTTCTTTTAAAATAAAAAAATAATTTAACAAATGCATATGTACACATACACACACAGATTTCATTACATGAGCTACTTTCAATCATTCCCAAGACAAAAGTCATTTTTATGTATAGGAAGTTTATTTTTGATATGTTTTATATGAGAACTTTCTAAACAATTGAGCCCAAGTATTTAAGTCATATATAATATATATATTTATGCTTACCTTTATTCCCCTAATTCATAATAAATATCATTAAGAAGGAATAGGTATGTAAATTTTAGTGCCATAATTAATATATATTTAGGAACTGTTTGGAGAATAAGTTTGAAATTAAATTTTGGTTAAACTAGTGTTTTTGGAATATCAATATGTACAAGACTACACAGATGCTAAAGAAAGATTAAACATGAATGTGACAGGAACCTTGACCTTGATGAATTATCATTGTGCTCCAAGTAAACAAAAACAAAAGAAAATAATCATTTCATAGCATGTCTTGCATAAAACAATGCTTCTATAAGTGCTTCCTTACATATACTAAAATGTGATCAAAATGCATTTGAATATTTTGTATGCGATACATTTGCTTGAGTCTGTGAAGAACATATAAATGAATAAGTACACTCTCCTACTTAACAGAGCAAAGAAATTGATTGACAAAGTAGGCAAACTCAGACTGACTAAATATATAAAACCGTACCTTTATAAAGAATTTCCATTAAATATTTCAATTTTGTTTAAAATAAAGGAGACTCATGTAATTGAACTTTTATCATGAAATTAATTTTTATAAGTAACAAATATTTGCTCACAAAATTAGTGTCATAACAAAATCATTAAAATACATGTGACCAGAGCCTTCAGCCAGGTATTCCATCCTTTAGCTACATGTAATATATTTGATTTGTGAAAAGTAACATGCACACAAACATTCTGAATCTACTGATTCTTATTATGATTTAAATAGCTATAAGGATGGGTTTGTTGATCATCCTTCTACTTTTCATATCTGATACAATATAACTTTTAAAAATGTTATCTAAGTGTTTATATATATATACACACACACACACATATATATGGGCACATAGAAACTAATTTTATAGAATATTATTTCAGCTAGTCTACTTGTCTGAGACTCACTTCCTCCAAGTATTTGTATGACTCTGTACTTCACTTCTTTTAGGTTGTTCAAATATGAAAATCCTTGAGCAATCTTCTATAAAATTATAAATTACAAATTTCTATAAATTATTTTTGAAGTTTGCAACCATGACTATTTCCATGTACACCCCTGCTTAGCTTTCCTCCAGAGCAGTTATCAACATTCAAATACATGGACGTTGTTGATTAATACACCCACCCCACACTACAGAATGTCACTCTTATTAGATGGACCTCCTCTGACTTCCTCAGTCACCAGGGCTTTTCACTGGTATTCCCCTGTTTGGAACACATTCTTCTCATGAAAATGTATGATTAAATATTCTCCTTCAAGTCTCTGAACAAATACCAACTTTTTATTGAGTTCTGCCCTGACCACACAATTTCCAGGTACTTTGTTATGCCCTTGTCCCCACATCTCTCACCCACTAGTTTTTATTATATTTTCTTTTTCTAAATATCAATTTCACATCTAATGTGGCATATCACTTACTTCTGTATATTTGTCTGTATTTCCCAACTAGAATATATTGCCTAAGGGGTGAAAGACCTTTTATTTCTTATACTGTGTATGCATTAAAATGTAGAGTCAATAAAATATTTAATAAATAAATAAATTAAATGAAGTGGCAAATGAACAAAGCATATCTAGCATATAATTAATCCAACAATAAAACTTATAAACTCTGAATATTTGATCATTTTCAATTTACATCACACAACAACATTGGGAATATTCTTTTCCAGCATCTAAAGAGTCATTTATAAAAATTCATTACAATTAGTCCAAAAATTTCAATGAATCTTCAAAGTTTAAGTAAAGGAGCTACATTAAGAAAAATACAATATATTTTCAATTAAATATTCAATGCATAAATTTGGCAAGAATTTAAATTTGATAGATCAAAATAAATAAAACTAAAAAGGCAATCGAGTTTTTCCTGGAAAAATAGGCATTAAAGTATTTAACTGTAGAATATTTATATAGTTGATGCCAATATAAATAATTTATAGACCTGCATGTAAAATAAAGTGGCATTCAGATGAATAATGAAAATAGTAAATTCTTGTATTACTAATCAGATAACAAATAATAAAAAGCAGTCCATTATCTCTATGTGCTAGAATAACACCAACAAATTTAACCAAAAATGTGGGATAAATTAAATGATAAAATAGAAAAACAATGAATTAAAAACAAAATTGAATAATATTTATCTAAACGGAAAGAGGGATAAAATGCTATTATTTAATAAGCAAAACAAAGAGAGAACAAACTATGAAAGGAAAAATTCTGATTGATAACAAAATTAGGGAAAAATACAATGAGCTAGAGGATTAAACTATATTATCATTTAAATCAGAAGATTTAAAATCTTTGATCAGATTTTGTCTTCAGCATCGACAGCGTTATTGGTAAGAGAATCTCCTGGCCATCATAAACAAGTACACACTTGAACAAAATGCAGATGAAAACTATTTTTAGGAATTAGAAAATGACATAATGAGTGAATTACGCATGAGATAATGGAAATACCTGAGTGGGGATATATTTTCACCCTGCCTTTCTGTACTGCTTGCTTACCAGGGAGATACAGAGTACCAGCAGAGTCTTGCATAACTGAAGAGGCAGATATTGGAGTTTCTACCAGCTGAAGAAGTTGGAACATAGAAAATAGAGTATCAAAAGGAAGCTAACTAAATATCAGTATTGGGATTCTCTGCAGACCCTTAGCTGAAGGCTGAGCTTTATATGTGCAGATGGAGAAGCAAAAGAGTCTGCTGTAGGGCTGAGAGCAGAACATAAATAACAGAGTTTACCAAGTGCTAGGGGAAGCTGGATTTACAAACAATGCTCTTTAGTAAATACCATGGCCTATGACTGAGGATAAAACAAAATAGATCTCCCTTAATAAGGAATAATGTAAAGCCTAAGATATTCAAAGGTATTGCCAGTAATTTACTGCTGTGCAGAAAAAAACTCAAAGCCAAATGGGTGGTAATGCAATATACCAGAGATTGGTTGGTCTTTATAATGGATATTTATTTGGGGTAGAAGTCCACATTTACCAGGCCATAAAGCATTAAGTTTCTTCCCTCACCAAAGTCCATTTTCACGTGTTGGAGCAAGACAGCTGCCGATGTTTGCCACGGTTCAAGGTTCTTGGGTTCCTCTCTTCCCTGGGCTGCATTTCTCTCCATGCTCAGTGCCTCTGCTTCCTCCACAAAGTCAGCTGTAGACAGCTCTCTAGGCTTTGATTCCCTCCTCAAGGCCAGATGTAAACTCTCAGTGAACAGATTGCCTCTATGCCGGGGCCTTTTCTCCAACATCAAAACTCCAACATCAAAAATATTACTCAAAACTGTTTCAACTCTGTTCTTGCCCTGTCTTTTATATTTGATTCCCTACCCACCAAGGGGTGGGGCTCAATGCCCTACTGACGTGGACCAGTCAACGCCTCAATCATAACTCAAT
The DNA here is from genome assembly GCA_029593785.1 of Cabassous unicinctus. NCBI lineage: Eukaryota > Metazoa > Chordata > Mammalia > Cingulata > Chlamyphoridae > Cabassous > Cabassous unicinctus. Next base: position 8,848 of record JAQZBX010012612.1, on the reverse strand, counting down.
TATTCCCAGATTAACAGATCAGTTTACAAGCATGATTCAATTATATTTTTGGAATTCATAATTACATTAAATTGCCAAAATGTTACATTCCATGCTCTGAATTCCAAAAATACATTACAATATTCAAAAAAACTTAAATCAGCAACAATTCAAGTACAAAATCATTTCATAATCAGTTTAGAGAAATGCAGTTTGTCTTCAGGCAAAATCCCATCTCCTGCAAACCTCTGAAACTTACAAAAACATTTAACTGTTTCCAATACACAAATGGAAAGAAAAAGGATGAACATTTTCTTTATCATAAGGAGAAATTGGGATGTTAAACATGAGTAATGGATCCTCTACAGTTCAGTGAACCTGCAGGGCATACTCCATTCGATTTCAATGTCTGAGAGTACTTCTTAAGACAATGTTTTTTTTCTCCTTGGGGCCACATGGGAACCCACCCTTTCCACAGGCTTGCCCAATGGCCACTTTCTTGGTTCCACCCTCTTTAAGCATCTGGGTGTTGACCAAGCTCCAGTCCTCACCATCCAAGAGTGTTGGGGTGATTGCCACACCTTACCCCAACTTTGGTTTAGATTCTCAGCCCCCTAGCATAGTGAGGTGAAGACAACATTCCCCCTAACCTTTGGCATACAGGTTCAACCCTCTCAGAGCAATGAGTTGACCACCTGGCCTTCCCTAACCTTTGGCATACCAGTTCAACCCTATCAGAGCAATGCATTGACCACCTGGCCTTCTCTAATCCATGGGGGACAGGTACACCCCTCTCAGACCAATGGGGTGTTGATCTTAACTGCCCTAATCTTTGAGAAATGTGCTCTACCCTCTCTGCACCCTGGTATGGCAAAACTCTCCCAGAACATCGGGTCAGGACATCCACCCTCTTCAACTGCAGGGGCAAACACACCCTCTCTGTACACATGGGTGGGGCTCCTCTCTTGGCCCAAGGAGATGTCTTAATTCCACATGTCTCTTTTCACAGTTTTCTTCTTAAAGCTGATTCTCCTTTCATCTCAACTTTCCATGTCCTCTTTTGTCCAAGCTGACAGTGGTTTTGTTCATACAGCTCTCTCAAAAACTTTGTTGGTTTAGCATGCAGGAAGCAGTGGTCCAAGCCATCAGACAGTAACACTTTCCACAAGTTTTTCCTCAATAACTGTATCTTCAATTCTGATGTACAAGTTCCAGATTTAGCTAAGTCTTTAAATGGGGCATTTTCATCTGGGAATTTGATTTGCAGAAACTTGGAAGTTCCGGAATCAGTTTCTATTTTCTTTTTGCCCAAAAATTCAGTCCTCAGTGTATTTTGCTTATCTAGTATTTTGCTATAAGCTGCAAGGAGAAGCCAAGCCACATTCTCTGAGTTTACCTTGGAAAGTTCTTCAGCTAAATGCTCAGGTTAGCCATTTTCAAATTCTGTCTTCCATATAATACCAGGAGTTAATCTTGCTAAGAACTCTGCAACTTAAACATGGATCACCTTTCCTCCAGTTTCCAATAATAGTTTCATCATTTACTTCTAAGGCATCATAGAAAGTCTCTTTAGCATCCATATTACTATCAACAATCTCTTCAAAGTGATCTAGGGCTTTTCCATCAAGCATTTCACAATTCCTCCAAAAAATACCCCTTACCCATTTATAAAACCTTTCCAACATTTTGGTATATGCAAAAGCACTTCCCTACTGCTCGGTACCAAATTCTGTATTAGTCAGCCAAAGGGGTGCTAATGCAATATACCAGAGATTGGTTGGTCTTTATAAAGGGTATTTATTTGGGGTAGGAGTCCACAGTTACCAGGCCATAAAGTGTTAAGTTTCTTCCCTCACCAAAGTCCACTGTCATGTGTTGGCGCACGACAGCTGCCGACATTTCCCATGGTTCAGGCTTATTGGGTTCCTCTCTTCCCTGGGCTGCATTTCTCTCCGGGCTCAGCGCCTCTGTTTCCTCCACAAAGTCAGCTGTAGACTATGAGGCTCTCTATGCTTTGCTTCTCTCCTCAAGGCCAGATGTAAACTCTCAGTGAATGGCTTGCCTCTATCCTGGGGCCTTCTCTCCAACATCAAAACTCCAACATCAAAACTGTTACTCAATACTGCTTCAACTCTGTTCTTGCCATGCCTTTTATATTTGATTCTTCACCCACCAAGGAGTGGGGCTCAATGCCCTACTGACATGGCCCAGTCAATGCTCCAATCATAACTCAATCATGCCCAGATTTAGAAATCAGTTTACATGCATGATACAATTATATTTTTGGAATTCATAATTACATCAAATTGCCAAATGGTCTCACCCCTGATTGCCAATATAATCTCGACTTCCTACAATGCATCATGTACCAAATATAGCATATTACAAAAAATTACCAAACATAAGACGGAGAAAATGTGAACCATATTAATGAAAACAAACATTAATAGAAACAGATTTCAAGATGAAACTAAATTGGAATTAGCAGTGAAGGACATTAAAACAGCCTTAAACATATGCTTAATAACTTAAAGAAAATATGATCCAATGAGGAAGTAAAGGAAAAATCACAACAGAAAAAAAATGCAGAATAAAGAATAAATGAACAAATAGAAATTATAGAAAATCAAAGTAAAATATATGATAATGAAAAATGCTTTTTTTACAATTGGTGAAAAACATTTTTATAAATAAATTGTTAACTGTACTGCATAGATTATTTTAGGGTATATTGTGGTTTTGTACAGTTCTATGGTTTTAAAAAATTTTATTTTGTAATGTATATAAACATAAAAATTTGCATTTTAACCACTTGTAATTATAGAATGTAGTGGTGTTAATAGTCACCTTGTACACCCAGGTCCTATATAAGAGGGGATAGCCTCAGAGATCGATGCCTTATTAGTGAAAACAAAACAAAACAAAACAAAAAAAACAGAAAAAAATAATAGTCACCTTGTTGTGCTACCATCAGCATCATCCATTAACAAAACTGTTCTTCCACACTAAACAATCTCTATAGCAATTAAGAATTGACTCAACATTCCCTACTCCATCCCCAACACTGACCCTGGTAACTCATATACAAGTTTATGATTTTATGAATTTACATATTCACATGATTTCTTATCAGTGAGATCACACAATATTTGACTTTTTGGATTTTGCTTATTTCACTTAATATGATGTCCTCAAATTCTTGCATGTTGTAGAACTTCATTTTTGTTTATAGTTGGACAATTTTCCAATGTATGTATATACTGATTTTGCTTATTCATTCATATGATTATAGAGATTTGGGTTGCTTCCACATTTTGCCTATTGTAAATAGTGCTACCATGAACACTGGGGTGCAAATATCATTTAGAGTCCATGATATCACATTTTTACGGTATATACATCAAGTGGGATAGCTAGTTTATGTGCTATTTCTATACTTAACATTCTGGTTAAATGCCAATGTTTCCACAGCAGCTGCACCAGCATAATTTTACCTTCATACCAACAATGAAATATTATTCCCATTTCTCCATAACTCTCTGTAACTGCTGGCCAATTTGATGTAATTATGAATTCCAAAAATATAATGGATCATGCTTTTAAACTGATCTGTTAATCTGGGCATGATTAAGTTATGATTAGGGCATTGACTGGGCCACATCAGTAGGGCATTAAGCCCCACCCTTTGGTCGGTGGGGAATCAAATATAAAAGGCAAGGCAAAGAACAGAGTTGAAGCAGTCTTTTGAGAAGCAATTTTAATGTTGGAAAGAAGGCCCCAGGAGAAGAGAAGCAAGCCATTCACCTGATCTTCTACAGCTGACCTTGTGGAGGAAACAGGAGCTAAGGCCAGAGAGAAACACAGCCCTGGGAAGAAGGGAGCTCCAGAAGCCTGAACCCTGGCATACGCCGGCAGCTGTCTTGCTCTAACACGTGGCAATGGACTGTGGTGAGAGAAGAAACATAACGCTTTATGGCCTGGTATCTGTGGACTTCTACCCCAAATAAATACCCTTTGTAAAGATCAACCCATTTTTAGTATTTCACATTAGCACCCCTTTGGCTGACTAATATACTCTGTAACATTCATTATTATCTATATTTAATTGTATGCTTTCTAGTGGGTGTGAAATGATATCTCATGTAATTTGACTTTCATTGCCTTATTGGGAATGATGTTGCACACCTTTTAATGTACTTATTGACCAATTTTATCACCTTTTGAGAAAACTCTGTTCAAATATTGCCCATTTTAAAATTGTGTCATTTATCTTTTCATTGTCAAGTTATAGGTGTTTTTTTTAAATATTCTAGATAATAAGCAGTTTTCTTCTATGTGATTTCCAAATATTTTCTACTATTCTGTAGGGATTTTTAAAAAAAATTAATTTCATGATAAAGCATTTTGATGCACAAGAGTTTTTAATTGTGATGAAGGACCTTTTTATCTATTTTATTCTTTTGTTCCTGAGCTTTTGATTCTCTATGTTGCCTTCTAGGAGTTTGTCTTAGATTCCTGGCTGCTAAAGCAAATACCACAATGTGGTTTTAACAATAGGAATTTATTGGTTCAAGGGTGTGAAGCTGGCAGAAATACATAACCAACATAACAGAAAGGTGATTCTTTCTCCCCAAGCACTGTGGTGTTCTGTGGCTTGTTGGGGACCTTCACGGTAGCACTCATATTATGCACCTTGTCAGCAGCACCGGTGACATGTAACATGGCCACCAGGGCTGAGACAAAGAACAGCTAAGCTATTGTTAGCCTTCTTCATGGAAGTTAGAGAGTTCACGCCAAAAGCATCCCCTTCGCGCCAAAAGCATTTCTGCCACCTACCCTAGCAACAGCAGCCACCAATCCTAAGCCACCACCCGTCCTTAGGTCCACCAATCCTCACCCTCCTCCTTTAGAGTATATATACCCTGCCTCTTCAATAAACTTTTGCAGCTTGATCAGAATCCTGTCTTGCTGTCATTCTTCACGTCTCTTGTCCCATACCATTCTTTTCTTCACAGATCCTGAGCTCCAGTTGATTGTCCCATGGGACGGGACAAATGGCACCCAACGTGGGGCCCTCGGCTTTGTGAAGAAGAGAAGCCACCGCACATGCCAGAAGGGAGGCCTCCCACTCACCATGTCCGGAACCGCCGCGAGGGACTGGCTCACTTGACAGGTTCACCAGAAGCTGCCCCGAGGGACTCACTCGCGAGACAGGCTCGTCAGGAATCGCCGTGAGGGACTCGCTCGCGAGGCAGATTCGTTTACCAGTCGGACAGTGCCAGCGAAGGAGAATAAAAAGAAAAAGGTAAGCCCCTGCAAACACCCACACCCCCACCCCCATTATGGGACAAGCATTATCCAAGCAGGGATTATATATTCAACAGGTGAAACAACCGCTCAAGGCGCGAGGAACTAGAGTTAAAAAAAAAGGATCTTGAATATTTTTTTAGTTTTCTGTTAGCAACCTGCCCTTGGTTCCCACAGGAAGGTACTATAGATCAGAAATGTTGGTTAAGGGTCGGAGATTGTCTAAAGGACTACTACCGAACCTTTGGTCCTGAAAGGGTCCCTGTCACCGCTTTCACATACTGGAATCTCATTAATGAAATTCTAAAAATCCATTCTTCCGCCCCTGGTATTCAAAAACTCTGCAGAGAAGGGGACAAAGCTCTTAAAGAGCACTCCTGTTCCTGTCCCGCTTCTGAATGCAACTCTGTAGTTATTGATATGCCTGAAGTTTCCGATAAACCTCTTATCAACATGTCCAGAGAACTTTTAAATAAGAAGCCCAGTGAAGATAAACCGAGCACCCCTATCAACCTTCCTCCATTCCGGCTACCACCCTATGCCCCTGCTTTATCACAACCATCATGCCCTCAAGCTTATCCTGTCACCGCCTTACCCCAGTTCCACGCTTAAGAAGAAGCCACAGAAAACCTCCAGCTACACGCCGATAATTTCAAAGAAGCTTTTCAACAGGAGCGTCTGCGTGCAGTTAACTTGCTTGCTGACCTCCGCTCAGCAACTCAAAGATTGCAGCCCTTGCGCTCCCAGAAAATGCCCCCCCAACATGCCCTCACTGCACCTATGTCTTTCCAGTTACACGTAGTCAAATTCGGCCATCTTCTTCTAGCAATTCTACCCAGTCACAGCCCCGCCTATTAGCGGGCCTCACTCAAGGCCCTCAGGCAAACAATATGAGCACTTCCCAACCTAGCTCAAATTTACCTAGTCAGCAACGGAGCAGCTCACTCCGGCCTGTAACAGAACTGAAGTCAGTTACCAAAGGCAGTGCAGCTGTCGATCTTCCCTCAGTTGAAACTAAGTTTATTATGCCTTCACTGGGTATACAAAAAATAAGGACAGGAATTAAAGGGCCTCTCCCAGGAAACACTGTAGGTTTCATTATTGGCCATAGCAGTCTTACAACCCAAGGTGTTTTAGTGCAAACCGGGATCATTAACTCCAATTTTGATGGAAAAATTTCTTTATTGGTACAAACTTTAACTCCGTATCAAATTGAATCAGGAGATAGCACAGCTCAACTTCTTTTGTTGCTGTATCGTAAACCTCCTATAAAACACGCAGAGGAATTTGGCTCCATCGGGCATGAAATTTTTTGACAAACAGCAATTGGAGATGAAAGGCCTGAAGTTACCGTAAGAATAAATGGAAAAATATTTTTAGAATTGGTAGATACCGGGGCTGATGTCTCTATCATTGCTAGACGATATTGGCCACAAGCTTAAACTTTACAAAAGGTGCCTACAGTTTTCACTGGCGTTGGCACAATAACAGATGTTTACCAAAGTACTCACAGATATTTAAGGTAAAAGTTCCAGAAGAACAAGAGGCAGCTCTGCAACCTTATGTTACAGATATAGGACTTAATTTATGGGGAAGAGATTTATTACACCAATGGGGAGCTTATTTAAATATTCCTCATGTTTCTAATACAGCTAAACATCTTATTACTCTGGCTCTTAGGCCTCTTCAAACAGAGTCTAATAAGCCCTCTAAAAATGTAGAGGCAGAGGATTCTGTCCCTGATGAGCTTGAGGCCAATTTACATCTGTATAACACTGAATGTTCTGAAAGTGACCATCCAGAGCCTCCTACAGAGGCTTGTGTTGCCATGACAAACAGGAAGGGATCCCTAGGGCACTTTTCAAGCTAGTAATAGCTCTTCAACTCCAGCTATGGATATTAACCCTTCAGTTCGAGCAGCAACTTTATAAACCTCCTAGTGCTTACATAATGATAAGGCGGTGGGATAATAGAAGCTAATAAAATTAAACCACTGGAAAAGTAAGAAAACTTAGAAATACAGTTTCCAGAAAAATTCTCAAACAGTAAAATCAAAAATGTATGTTTCTATTAATGTGTTGTAACTTGTCTTGTGTTTGTATGTATGTTCAGTGTTGGAGTATATTTTGATACCCCCGGATGGTAATATTAAATTGATAAATGAAAATTCTTACAAGAGCTCTTCTAAAATTTGGTAAATTTGTTTAAGAGAATGTGTACTGTGAGGGTAAAATTTGTCTTGAGAGAAAATCACTATAATCTATGTGGTTAAGAATAGTTATGGAGAGTTTAAGAAAGCACTGTTTAAATGAAAATATTTAAATGGCTAATTCCAAAAAATCATTATTAAACAGAAAACCAACTTAATAATAATAATAAAAGTAACTTCATAACAGAAAAACCTGTCAGCAGCCAGCCTCCCCTGCCAACTTGCCTCTAAAGAACTGTTTCTAGTGTTATATGCTACTAAGTATTTAAAATAAAATAAAAAAGTTATATTTGCATGCAACCAATTTAAATTATCATTCTAACAAGTTTGTTTAATGTTGACGGTAATTGTACGTTGTCAGAAGTTTGCTTGAAAACAGTTTCCAAAATCATTGTAATAACTTAAACATGGAAGGTATATAAAATGTGTTTTTATTCTTAAGGAAAAAGACAATAATTTTGTCCTAAAATAAAATGATTGCTTATTAAGAAAGAGTAAAATGCAGGACAAAAGCTAAAAGAATACAGAAATTGCAAAAGGTGTGTAGAAAAGGAATTTTTGTGGTCAAAGCTAAATAAAATTTAAGCAGTCTATCTATAAGATTTAAAAGCTTTAATGTCAGACAATATAATAATATGAAGTTAAAGTTTTATTCTTTCTCAAAGTTTCTCAAGTCAGTAGTCTGTTTTAGTAAAAGTTTACAAAATTTTTCTCCTAAATAGTATGCAATAAAGAAAGTCTGTTTTATCAAAATAGCTTCTTGTACTTTAACCTTATCGTTTCCATGGAAAAACAGGTCTTATCACTTTTAAAAGGAACACAATGTTCAAACCTGCTTTCTCAAATTCAAATTCTGAATAGTAGCTTATTTCAAACTGTCACAAATAACTTGGTCTTTTAAAACTGTTGTTACAAAAGGAAAGCAGCCATGAAAGGCTGCCGGGGTAATGCATAACAGTAAATTATAAAAAAATAAAATAACACCCCTGCAGAATGCAGTGGTCCCAAATATTGCTGGTTTGTTACAAGGGGTTAATATCCACTTATGTCACTATCACTTTGTTTTAAAACTTGCTAAGGCTTTCTTTGTTTTTTTCTTGGATGGGTCAAGTCAGCCCACATTCCCCTTTCTGTAAAATAGCCAACAATAAATCGTTTATATTCAACACTGTGAGCAACAGCCCCAAATCTAATTATAATATTGACAACAAAACCAATGCAAGTATTAAAATTACAAGTTAATGTATTACCCCACAGCCCAAATAAGAAATAATAATTTGTTTTTGCCTATGCCTCAAACTATACAAAATGGAGAAATTGGGGTCATTCTAATCATGCTACTAAGAATCTTAA
>JAQZBX010012611.1:0-40966 GCA_029593785.1 Cabassous unicinctus | reverse complement strand
AACTAACTATAGATCTTCCATATGATCCAGCAATTCCACTGCTGGGTATATACCCAGAAGAATTGAAAGAAAGACATGAAGAGATATATGCACACCAATGTTCATAGCAGCATTGTTCAGTATTGCCAAAAGTTGGAATCAACCCAGGTGCTCATCAACAGATGAATGGATATACAAAATGTGGTACATACATACAATGGAATATTACTCACCTGTAAGAAGGAATAAAGTGCTCATACATGGGATAACATGGATGAATCTTGAAGACCTTATGTTGAGTGAAGCAAGCCAGGCATTGAAGGATGAACAGTACATGATCTCACTGATATGAATTAAGGAAATTGAGCAGTCTCTGAGAACTATTGTCTGAAAGATAGGGTTACAAGAAAGAGAAAGAAAGGAGAAAATTGTGAGCCATCACCCATACGGACGTAATCTATGGCAAAGTGATAGAGTGTAGTTACGTATTGAAGGGATATGACAGGTGGGTAGTGTTATTATTGGGTTTGGTTGGGCCGGGTTGACAGGTGGGTAGATTGGGAAAGGTGAGTTAGAATACCCAGGATACTGAGGGGTGAGATGGGAGAGGGACCAGGTGAACAGCTGGGATTTGTGGGTATGAGGTTGAAAGTACAGAATTGGGAATGCTTTTATGGCAATATGACAAGGAAATGTCACTGTTTTAGGGTGTTGGTTGGGGGGGGGCATTTGGGACAGGAAGCATCTGGAGCAGGCTTCTAGGGAGTGTGTGAGTGTTCATCCTGTCATAATGTGTTGTATCAGTGGGTGGAGACCCACACAATGAGCAGGAAGGAGATGGACTCCCATTCTTGGGGAACTGATTCACTCAGAAATAGACAGGTGGGCATCTCTTAAGAGCAAGGGCAGTTCCTGGTGGGGGAGGACAAACCAGTGTGTCAAGACTGCTTGTTGCATGTAACTACGAATCTTGTCATCCAATGAGTCAAGCCAGGGGGTCGGGAGGGAGGTGCAGGGTAGATCAAGCAGGGGGTATTTAGCGGTCAGTGGAAATTTTTTTCATTACCTTGCAGTGATAGACACAGGACATGGTAGATATCATCAAAATTTATAAAAGTGTACAATCTAAAACATAAACCATACTGTAAACAATTGACAATGTTAAGTAGCTATGTTTCACTATCTGTATATCAGTTATAACAATGCTACCATCCACATAAAAAAAGGTTTAGATATGGGGTGAGGAAAGGGGAAGGAGGTTGGGTATATGAGAGTCTCTTGTATTCTGTGTGTGACTTTGCTGTGACCTAAAACTTCTTTGAAAATTAAATGAAAAACAGTGAGACACTGGGGAGTGAGAGGGGAAAGGTGCCACGATACAGACTGGACACCAGATATTGCAGTGATAAAAGGCAAAATGTCAAAAAAAAATTTTTTTAATTTAAAAAAAATTTTTTTCCCATTTTTTGAATAACCCAATCCTTTAATTTTATTTCATTTTTAGTTTTTTTTTTAAGTTTTCATGTATTTTATCTCTTACATTTAAACATCATTATTATTTCATTTTCCTATTAAATGTATTTGGCTATTGTATTGACTTCATCTTTAAAGAAGCTTTGGATCACAGAAGGGTTACAACTGGGGTGGGAGAAGATTGTTGTTGGGGGGTGTCAGGGATGGGGGGTGCATGGGAGGGAGTTCACGTGAACATACATAAAAGATATACAAAAGTGCTCAAATGCTCATGGGGCATGGTCACAGTGGTTGGAGATTCACTCAATAAATGAGATAATACTGAATTCTCATCCTGGAGAGCTCTGCCATATTCTCCAAGGGAAGTGTGGCAGTCCCCCAAGTACAGGGACAGTGTCTGGTGAGGGAGGATGATCCACTGATGGGCTCCTATTATTGATGACCAGCCTTATGAGTCTTTGCTCTTGAAATTGAAACTTAGTCTATTGTTATGGGGTGCCAAAGGGTTGCCTCCTGGGAGCTTCCTTGTTGCTCAAATGTGGGTTCTCTCTAAGCCAAACTCAGCATATGAATGCATTATCTTCCTCCCAGCATGGGACATGACTCCCAGGATGAGCCTCCCTGGTAATGAGGGATTACTAACAAGTCCCAACGGGCAATACAACTGGAAAAAGATCTTGAATATCAGGGGGAAAAGGTAAAGACAAATGAGTTCATATGGCTAAGAGGCTTCAAAGTGAGTCGGGAGGTCATCCCAGAGGTAATGCTTATGCACATCTCAGTAGGACCTCATAGGCTTCCAATATGGATATCAACCCAAGCAGAGAGGCTCCTGAGGGCTCTGGAGACACCCAGGTCCTATATCAGGGCGGATAGCCCCAGAGTTTGGTGCCATATCAGTTGGCCCTACTTTGGAATCCTTGCTCCTGACAGTGACAGAGTTGGACCCAAATATGTCTTCCCTGCACATGGTCCATCTGTCCCTTCTATTCAATCCTATATGTGGTATTGGAGTTTGTGGGTGTACTTCCAGAGACTGGAGTCTTTGGGCTGTCCATGTGCCAGCTGGGCCCGGAATCTCAGTGGAGCTGCAGCTCCTACTCTGCAGCTCGGTGGACTCACCCGGGACACCTGGTGGAGCGATGATGGATGGCGGCTGTCCCAGGGAGTGGAGAGAGTCTGCAGCTGTGGGCAGGATAATCCCATCCATCTTATCTGTGGGATATAAGCCCCCTCTCACTTTGAGGTGGAGAGGACATCACCATCCCAGATTCCTCAGGATTGGGGGAAGAGCTATGGACTAGAGTGGACTTACTGGTATTCTGTTATAGACATACTGTGATTCAAGCAATGGAAGAAATTACAACACCAATGTGGAGCCAGTGGCCACTGGATGCTTTGGGGGCAAGGAGAAGGAAAAGCAGCTGTAATACAGGGGCTTTTTTGGGACTTGGGAATTATTCTGAGTGACATTGCAATGACAGATATAGGCCTTTTATATCATCATATAACATGCAGAACTGTGTGGGAGAGAGTGTGGTTTACAATGTGAACTATGGTCCATGCTTAGTGGCAAAGCCCCGAGATGTGTATATCTATTGCAGGGGATGTGCCACACTAATGAAGGATGTTTATGTGGGAGGATGTGGGAAGTGTGTGAGGTGGGGCATATGGAAATTCCTATGATTTTTGTGTAACATTTATGTAATCTAAATATCTTTAAAAAAAATAGAATAAAATAAATTTATTGAGACTTAAAAATAAATAAATAAAGTAAATAAAACATACCTAGTTCATTCACTAATAGTGCTTTAGCACAGGTCTTTAGAACATTGAGAGTTAAAACTTGAAAGTGCTTCTGAAGTGAATTTATTAAGTTGTAATAGTCAATAAGTAGCATAACATTAAAGACCCATGAGATATAGCCATTATGGTCTTTAATCACTGAAAGGATCCTTTACCCTTATTCGGAATTCCTACTCTTTATACCTAGTTCCATACTATATCTCTGCCTATCCAGGAAACCTTGGTTCTTAGCCAAGTGTGTACTGAAATACAGCTAATTCTGACCTATTCTTTCCTAACTGATCACTTACTTATATAACCAACTAGGTCAGCAATATGTTGGTTCTCGGTCAATTGAGCCAGAGACAACCCCTATCCTCAGAGCTATTATGAATGAACAAGGATCTGAGCCACAGATGCTGAAGAAGTTTTGGAATTGATAAAAAGGCACAGCAATTTGTTCACAGCCTAAGAAAGCACATCTTCTTAGGAGATTCATTAATTTATTTCCAGCATAAAAAAGTTACCATAGAAACATATTATGACAAATCTACATTCTCATTTCTGTGGCAATGTAGATTGGAGTCACCTTGAAAAGTTGAAACTAGGGCTTTTATAAGCTCTATGCACATTTTCTGTACTCTGGTGCAACATATTTAAAATAAAACTATATATTTCCTTTGGTTTTTTATTCTTTTTATAAAATAAAACATTAAAATAGTCAAATAAAAAATATGGATCAGAATAGTAAAAGATCAGGTTCATGTTATCAGAGAAGTACCCTTGGATATTAACATTTAAGGGTAGGAGATTGTATGAATATCCTTTGGGTATGTTAACTTTATCAGGAATTACAACTTGTTTCCATATTTCATTACCCTTGGTAATTTGTAGATATAGTTGTATATATAATTTCATACCATTTAATTTATTTCCTTTTCTTAGCTTATGATCAACATTTTAATTGGGAGGCAGCAACATTTCTTCATTTTCAAGAAAATCATCTTCTATGTATTCTGAATTATAAAATAATCTTGCTGTGTACTGGAATAGAGTGAAAGGTAATATAAATAATATGTATTTAAATTTTGCAGTTTAACTTAAAATAATATAGAAAGTATATTTATCTTACTGCAAGTATCATATTTCAATATATATTATTTTGTAAATACTGCTCTTCTTGGACTTTAAAAAGATGGAAAGTGAATCAACTCAAAAAGCCTCATACATTAAAATTTGAAAAGAGTATATTTGAAAAATCTCTGTTTAGAAATTTGATACTCATAAGAAATATATGCATTGTATTAGTCAGCTAAAGGGGTGCCGATGCAAAATACCAGAAATCTGTTGGCATTTATAAAAGGGTATTTATTTGAGTTAGAAGCTTTCAGTTACCAGGCCAAAAAGCATAAGTTACTTCCCTCACCAACATTTGTTGCTATGTATTGGAGCAACGGCTCATCTCCTCCTGCGGCCTTCTTTCTTTCTTCATAACCAAGCTTCTCTGTGTGCTGACTTCCCCCAGCTCCAGCATTAAAACTCAGCATCAGAACTCCAACTCAAAACTCCACCTAACTCCTCTGCTCTGCCATGTAGTTTTATTTCTGAATCCCCACCCACCAAGGGGCGGGGACTCCACATCCTACTGACGTGGCCCTATCAAAGCCCCAATATAATTTAATCATGCCCAGAGGAGCAGACCAGTTTACAAGCATAATTCAATATCTATTTTCAGAATTTATAAATAATGCCAAACTGCTACATGCATTCTTAAGCTTTTAAAGAAATCAAACCTGCAAACAAACAAACACAGACCAATTTCCTGAGATCATAAATCATGACTGTTTACCCAAAGGTGATGCCCAGGGTTAACACATGGAAACAATCCAGTCAATTGTTTTCAGTAATAAATTATGAGAATGGTTCTGGGAAAATGTAGTTCCATAGTCGTTAGAGATGTATAGTTTCAAAGTTTAAGGTGAAACTAAGTGCTGAGAATTGAGTTCTTGTCCCAGTGCCAAACATTTGCTGCTGAGTTAGGAGGGACAACAATCCTGCAACCTCAGTTTTATATAAGGGGTGGCCACAAGTCTAACCTCACATACGTATGGTATTTCTCAAAGTTATATTTAGGGAAGTAGTCCTGAAAATCGCTGTCCTTATAGGCTTTTCACTAATTTCTTTTGCAGTTTGTGGCCTTCCACCAGTTTAGGAACAAATCAATGGGTTCTATTATTCTGTAAATGGCCTGCAGAGAGCTTTGTTCCTTGTTTCCAGCCTCAATGTGTATTTATTTCATCCTCTATCATTGCTCACACTAGCATTTTGAAAGAAAAGCTTTTGGGACAAACTGTTAATGAAGTCCAAGAGGGCCTTACTGTCATCCCACTGGATGCATCTATAGTTTTCCCTCCAAATGGAGTAAGAACTCTGGCTCCATTGACTCCAAAACACACTCAGGTTTTGACTTTGAGGATTCTCAAAATATTTTATATATTTAATTAAATGTTTATTCCACATTACTAGCAACCTATGCTTTTATGCTCTGTACAGAAGGTGTTAGACCCAAAAAAGAAGTTAAAACACAGAAAGAAGATAGCGCATAGGTTATCTTATCTTACTGGCCAACCGTTTCCTAAAATTCATTCCTAAAATGGCATGTCCTTATAAATACCCTCATCCCAAAGTCTTCATTTCATTCCAATCATTAATTATAGAAAGAACATATGAAGAGCTTACTTAATTTAAAATCATTTTGAGTTATATTTTGGAAAACTGGGAAAAATAATAGTCTTTAATTTATAGACAGGTAACTGTGGATATAAAAAAGAATCAGGAGATAGTACAACATGTTTTGATGCACCAACTCCACTAAGATCATAAGAAAGAAGATCAAAATCAAGATAAACATCTTTGAAGGGATGAAACCCAAAGTTGTGAGCAAGAGTAGTGACACTGGTCTGCTGATTTCTACAAGAAGCAGTGGGGACAGGTGAATTCCGCTCCTCTGATGTACTGAGGAGGAAAAGCAGTTCTCCTAAAATAGGGTTCTAGACCAAAGACAAAGTTAGGGGGAAAGTTTGAAAAACTCTGCTGCTTTATATGGTCTGGAACTATGGCTTATAGTAGACTCTGATTGAGTGAGGTGGGACACAGAAATATAGCCTAGATAATGAGTAAACTAGAATACCTCTGTCTTTTCAACTAGGCCTATGCTATTCACAAGATCATCTTGGGCAAAGAACCACAAATTGCCAGTTAAAAAGACTGATTGAAAGATAAATAAAATGAATTAATAGTCTCATTACCATCAAATAAGTTGAATAAATAGCTTTAATTTCAAAAATGAATACATGACTCAAATATTTACAAGTGTTCTACCCAACATTCAAACAGTTGATTCCAAGCTTACATAAGCCTGTTCACTGAATGTAAAAAGACAGGATATATCAAACATGTTTTAAGAAACTAAAATGTTTGATACCAGAACTCAAAAGTATGAGAAAAAAGAAAATCAGACCAATTTTATGCTTGAACATAAAGGGGAAAATCCTAAACAAATGTCAAATTCAAATTCAACAATGGCAAAAAAGAAAAGAGTGTATATGTATGTATCAACACTGTCAAGTTGGATTTATGCCAGAAATTTAAAATGTAAATTTGGTTTGAGATTAGACATTTTATTAATGATATTTGCCATCTTACCAAATTAATTGTGAAAAACCATGTTGTCTTCTCCCTAAATGAAATTAAAAAGCACTTGAGAAAATTCTAACCCTTTTTTGATCAATTATTTTAGCAACCAGGAATTGAGAAAATTATAAAATATTACTTTCATATATTAAAACAGTCCTAAATAAGTTTTAACAGTTACCATGGATAGGAATATTCTGTGTGGTGAAGGTAATCATTCTACCATTTTGATCTGTATAGTCAATATTAACTCCAATCAAAATTAATAATAAGGGAATTTCACAAGCTGATTATACAATATAAATTGAAATATAGCCAAGGTAGTCCTGTGAAAAAGGAGAAAGTTTGTTGATGGTGTTTCCCAACTAGTTGTTACAGTTTATTGTAAAATTCTAGAAATTAAGTCACTTTGATAGTGGCAGAAGGGTAGAAAAGTAGAGTAGTGCAACAGATTCAAACTTCAGATTCGGAACCACATTTCCTTGGAAACTAGATATATGACAGAACACTGTTGAAACCATGCAGGAAGTCTGATGAATTTGATTATGTTGAAATTGAGCACTTCTGCTCATCAAAATAAATTTAAAGCAAAATGCAGTATCATACCTATAGTGTTATACAGTTCTATACAAGTAAAACTTGAAAATCTATGCAATATATGACTTGTGGATATTCATATGTGATAACAAAATAAAGGAAAAACAAGAGAAGGATAAATACATAGTCCACAGTTCTGTTCACTGTTGGAAAGAGGAAAGATGACACAATTAAGATATATGTTACTAGAAGAAATGTTTTTTAAAAACCTAGCACTGTACAACACAAACAGGGAACCCTAATGTAAACCATGGTCTATAGTTAATAATAAAATTATAATAACATTTTTCATTAATTTTAACAAATGTACCACTCTAATGAAAGGTGTTAATGGCAAGGGGGTGTTTAGGAACTTTGATTTCTGTATGTTATTTCTGTAACAACTTCTGTAATAAAAAGAACATGTGTAGAGTTTCTAAAGTATTAATTTTCAATTCATAAGTTTGATTCTTATTATTCAAGGTATTTTATTTTAATATTAATCTTGATACCTTTATACCTATGCTACATATAATATTTTAATCATTTTAATAAATAATACATACAAATAAGTGCACAGATCTTAAGCATAGAATCCAATGAATTCTAACAATGGTATACACCTTTGTAATCCACAACTATTTCAAGGCATAGAACATTTCCATCACTCCAGATATATTCATCATGCCCTTCCCAGCTCATCACCAACCCTCAGGAAACAACTGTTCTAATTTACTTCCCCATAGACAAGATACACCTCTTCTATAAAATCATATAAATGGAATTATATGTACTCCTTTTCAGATTGGCTTCTTTAACTCAGCATGCTGTTAAAATTCATCCATATTGTTGTACATACCAATATTTCATTCCCATTTATTGCTGGTGGTATTCCATTTTATAGATATCGAAAATTTGTTAATTCATTCTCTTGTTATGTATATTCAAGTTGTTTCTAGTTTGGGGATAATATGAAAAAAAAAGCTGCTATAAACACATTTAACTTCCTAGGTGACTGCCAAACCAACTTGCCAGTTGGTTACAGATCATATGCATATGTATTTAAATGTGGGTTGTTAGAGAAGGAAAGAAGTCAAAGATGAAGTCAAGGTTTTGGCATTAAAAACCATGGAAGGATGGTGTTGCCATTTAACTGTGTGTAGAGTTTAAAGATTTAGAGTTTGGTTTTGGACAGGTTAAGCTGAAATTCTAAAAAGTTATTCAGGTAGAAATCTCTAAGAGGCAGTGAGCTATATGGGTATAGAGTTCTAAGGTAAAGTCAGAGCAGGAGTTCCAGAGTCATCACACTAATTTATTATTAATCTGTTCAAAATGCATTTATTTATTGAGTGAGTGAGCACCTATATCTGTCAAGCTCTTAGCCATGAATATGGATTATATCATTTTTTTTTAAAGCCATGCTTTCAAGGGAGCTTATATTATCATGTGGTCTAGGAGACTGGATGAGAAAACCTAAAATAAAAGTACATATAAAAGAGATGGGGATCAGAGACAAAGCCAGGGGCTATCCATTCATTAGAGTTTGAGGAGATAGAAAGAATTAACCAAGAAACTGAGAAAAAAATGTCCTTAAATACCACTGGAAATGTGGGATTGTGTTGTATCCTGGAAGCCAAGTACAATAAATTGTGTAATTGGTCCTTGTATTAGTCAGCCAAAGGGGTGCTGATGCAAAATACCAGAAATCTGTTGGTCTTTATAGAGGGTATGTATCTGAGGTAGAAGCTTACAGTTACCAGGCCACAAAGCATAAGTTACTTCCCTCACCAAAGTTTATGGCCACATGTTGGAGCAAGATGGCTGCCAATGTCTGCCAGGGTTCAGGCTTCCTGGATTCCTCTCTTCCCGGGGTTAGCCTCTCTCCAGGCTCAGGCGTGCTTTTCTCCACAAGGCCAGCTGTAGACTATTAGACGAATGGCTCGTCTCTTCCTGGGGCCTTCTCTCCTTCCTCATGACCAAGCTCCTCTGTGTGCTTGCTTCCCCGAGCTCCAGCATTAAAAATCCAACATCAAAACTCCAACTAACTCCTCTGCTCTGCCATGTAGTTTTATCTCTGAGTAGGACTCAACGTCCTACTGACATGGCCCAATCAAAGCCCTAATCATAACTTAATCATGCCCAGAGGAACAGACCAGTTTACAAGCATAATCCAAGATCTATTTTTGAATTCATAACTATATCAAACTGCCACAGTCCTGTTTCAGCAAACTTCATGCCCTTTGCCTTGGTACTTTGCAGTTCCTCCCAGTAAATGGGTATAATTCCTCAGGCTATGGATTTGGGTTTGTTTATGTGGTTTGCTTTGGCCTATAGAATAAAGCAGAAAAAGACAGTGAGCTAGATCCATGCTTAGGCCCTAAGAGTATTTTCATGTTTCTAGTCTCACTCTTGTACACCTGCCTTTGCCAGGAAAGAACATATCTGGACTGGCCTGCTCATTCCAGGATGAAAAAGATCTGAAACACTCACTGCCAAAGTGCCACATATTAGTCTCCCTTAAATGGGCTTGAACTCCACCTGATACAAATATGCTTGAGGGATCCCATTCAGGATCAGCAGAGCTGCCAGTCGAAGCCTGGCCTTGGTCAGTTGACCCCCAAATCATCTACAGAGGCATGAGTTAAACACACACACACACACACACACACACACACACACACACACACACACAGGTTTGACATTGACTGTTATGCAGCATTTTTGCTAACTGATACTCTTAATGAAGAAATGAAAGAGTACTGGAAATATAAGCTGGCCAAATGCTGTGAATGTTCAAGTAAGATCAGGATAAAACGAAGGCTTAACTAATGATTGGAAATATTTGGAAAACTTGGTAACAGCAACTTCATGTAACAATGATGTCAAAGGAAGATTAGAGTAGATACACAAAGTCATAAGGTATCAAATAAAAAATTATGTTATAGCCTTCTTAAAGTGAACTTTGAAGTAAAAATATCATTATAAACTAAGTATTTTAAAAAGAATATCTTCTAGAATTGTCAATTAAAAAGACATAGAAGCAATGACATAGAAGCAATGATGACTCAGTAGCTATGACCACAGCAAATGCCCAGACTGGTGCCCAAATAGCAACCAATCACATGTAGAAATGGCTGTTAGAGAGCAGAAATGGGACATTTACAACATTAGCTGAGACATAGTGCTCTATAAGAAATTGAGAAAGATATCAAAGATGATTGGGATTATGTCAAAAGAACATAGAAGCCAGGGGAAGTAGATTCCCATTTCTAAATTTAGAATCATTTTAACTAATCTAAAAGAATGACTGCAATTATTTGACAATATTAATTATATACAATCCATTAGTTCATGATACTAACAGGAGACAGAAATTGAGGGAGTACCAAAAAGTTAAGCAAATGAAATAAACAGAAAACAGGTCCTTACAAACAAACCAACAAACCAACAAAAATCTCATGATTCATCTTGAGGTAATTTCTCTAAAAAATGATAATCAAAGAGTATTACTTGATCAGTTAACCTAGTAATCTGGTATGAATTATATTCATGATAGATTTAGTTAATGAGGGAATGTTTTTCTGTAAAAACATATATGCTCTGTGTAATAGCATTTAATTCAACCTCTAATGAAATAACTGATATTAAAACCATTAAGAGAACTATTGATGGCAAACTTTATAGCAGAAGGCTCTAGATGACATGCCCTAAAGTAACTTATTAATTTTAATATCACTAAAAGTGGGACACCCAGGCACTATGCATGTCTCAATATAACTGAATATGAGATACCCAGCACAATGTCTAATATATTTTCAAAAGTTGCACCTCAATCTAATCAAGTCTTTGGCACTAACTATCCATTTATAGAAAATATAAGAAACAGAAGAACAAGTTAAATAATATAATAAAATTATTCTAATTCACAATGTAGAAAATTTGAAAAGATAAATGACTGAGCCATATAGCAAACCAATGGCATTAAAAATAGTATATATTGGAAGATGCTTGTGAATTAATAATGACTAAACCTTTTTTGGTCTAGATTCAAATAAAATTATTTCTAAAAAACAATGAAAAAATTTTTATAATAACTGTGTACTAGATGATATTAAGGAATTATTGCTGATATTGTTAGGTTTGTTAATGGTGTCATGTATGTTCATTTAAATACACTTTCTCAAAGAATCTTGTTTACTATTGTTTCAATATTAGGTTTCCAGCAAAATGTCTGGGAATCAATAAATATTTAACAAATATTGTCCAAAGCATTTTATTTGAGAACACAACAATTTCCTATTGTAACTGTTTATATCTTAATAATCAAAGATTTTTTTTATTACCATAGATTTGCTACTTAAATCTACTACTGTCTTAAAATTACTTCAATGGTATCTTCTGCCATTATGTTCTGATGCCTTTTTTTCTTCACATACTCAATCTTTTGAGGCACATATAAAAAAATCTCATCAAAGTCAGATATGGTCTTCAGTATGAAAGGAAATAATAGTTCACATAATTACCTAAAATTTCTAACAATGATTTGTCCTTTTATCCTAACTATAATCATCTGTCCACATAACAAAGAACTAACCATCATGGTGTCTCTTTCATTAAACTTGCTTTGTCCCAGAACATATTGCTTGGTGTGCCCAGTTGATTTATTTCCTCTCTCTTCTTAAAAGTTCTGCTTCCTTTCACAAAAGATAATAGTGAGTTTTCTGTAACATGCTGTTCCTGTTGTTAGGTAATTACTCTATCTGGAAAAATATTATAATAGATTTTTCACAAAAGAACTATTCAACATAATGCATTTAACAATCTCAGGAAAATGGGAGAACTTAAGGCAAACATGAATGAACACTTCTCTACCTAACTAGTTCGCTTATAAATTTCAGAAATTTATTCCATGAAATCAGCTATGGGAAAAGGTAACAATGATACATGATGGAAATTGTCCAGTCAAACACAAGTGAAACAAAATGATTAGTAGTCAGATTAATAAAATGCATCTATTATATGGTTATCTTTTTGCTAAAAGTAATCTATTTACATGGCAAGAGTGAGCTAGAAATTAGTTTTATCACCATAGAACAAGACAAATTTAAATACAGAATAAAAATGGTCATTTGCCCATTCAGTATCTAATTTCAATAAATTAGATTAAATTAAATTCCAATAAATTAGAAGATATATATGTGATGACACATATGTATATTCTAATTTATATATCCATAACTTTTTTATAATATGCAGTTTTATTGAGATATATTGACATACCATACAATCTATCCAAAGTGTAAAATCAGTGGATTTTAGTATAATCACAGAGTTGTGCATTAATCACCATGCTCAATTTTAGAACACTTTCATTACTCCAAAAAGAAAATCCTATACTTCTTAGCAGTCAGATCTCAATCTTTCTATCTTTCCTCAGCCCTAAATAGCCACTATTCTATTGATTTATTTATATTTACATTTTACATAAATGGAATTAAACAATATATAATACTTTGTGTCTGGTTTTTTTGACTTAGCATAATGGTTTATTAAAAATATTATTATTATTATTATTTTAATTAGAGAAGTTGTAGGTTTACAGAAAAGTGATGTAAAAAAATGCAACTTTTCATACCCCCCTGCTCCTTGCTGACATTGTGCATTAGGATGGTATCTTTGTTACAATTGATAAAAGAATATTAAAATTCTACTTTTGGTAGACTTCTGGGATAATGGAAGATTATAGAGTTACAGGGCTTACTTCTCTCTCAGAAAAAAATAGCTAGAAGGCCAAAACTCTTTAAAACAACTGTTTTAGTGCTCAGGAGACCAGGGGAGGGCTGAACAGCACCCAAAAGGGAGAGAAGCAATGAGAAAGAGACTCTGCTTTAAGGATCTGTGAGTAACTCTGGCTGCTGCTGCTGCTGCCCAACCCCCACTCTTGGAACAGACTGTTTTGGATTTTCAGTGCCTGGCAGGTGAATACAGACTGAGAGGGTTGCATAGGTCCATTCTCCCAGGAGAGGGGGGAGGGAGGGATGCAGCCTAATCAAATCCAGTTTATGGCCAGTGAATTTGCTCTTCTGGGTCCCATCGTTTCCAGCCTTCCTGGCTGGGTATGGCCATGCCATTGTCTTCACCCAGGAGCCAGCAGAGAGCTAAAGATAGTCTGCCTTACTCATTGGGACAGGCTGATGCCAATGCAGAGGTGGGTGGAAATTCCCTTCCTTCCTGGAAAATGGATGCTGTGGTCAAGGGAGGAGAGTGGCTTCTGATCAGCAAGTTTGAACTGTGAGACTTGGCTCTGAATAAACCACTTGGGGAAAGATATTTCCTGGACATTGCTTCACCACCATCCAGCCAAGTGCGGTTCCACTGAACATATTCTTCCCTAGGATTTGAGCAGAGAAGTTTGTTGAAGAGTGTCACCTGGTGGCAGCACAAGAAAGTGCAACCCAGGGAGATACAACAAAATATTATTTTTGTTGCCTTTATTGTCCCATTTCCCAAGGCCGTTGGAAACTGGTCTGCACCCCATAAGTGGGTCATTGGTCTTGTTTTGATCAGTTCAACAGGGGCAATTATAAAGACCTAGAATAAGCTGAACCAAGAATCAAAGAACAGCTGTAACACAAACCACTCAACATTAAAACCCTAGGAATGAGGGAGAAACTGATCATCAGAGTAAACTCACCATCATTATCAGATGCCTAGACATCAGCAAAAATTTATAAGCCATACTAAGAAATAGGAATATATGGCCCAGGCAAAAGAAAAATAAATCAAAGTGGCAGATGAGACACAGGATTTGAAACAACTAATCAATGATGTTCAAACAAATATCCTAAATGAATTCAAGGAGTTGAAGAAAAATATGGCTAAAGAGATAAAGGGTGGACATGAAGAAGAATTTGTTAGCTTGAGTAGAAAAATAACAGAGTTTATGGGAATAAAAGACACAATGGATAGGATTAAAAATACATTAGAGGCATACAACAACATATATGAAATGACAGAAGAAAGAATTAGTGAAATAGAAGACTGAGCAATTGAAATTGAAAAGATAGAATAGATAGAGAAAAGAATGGAAAAAATTGAGCAAGGAATTGAATGATAGCATGATACACAACAAAATATATGTCTTGGGAGATACAGAAGGGGAAAAGAAGGGAAAAGGGAGAAGAAAGAATATTTGAGGATATAATAACCAAATATTTCCCAAATCTTATGAAAGACATAAATATACAGATCCAAGAAGTGCCACATACTCCAAGCAGAAAAAATCCAAATAGACTTACTGTGAGACTCATACTATTCAGAATGTCTAATGCCAAAGATAAAGAGAGAATTCTGAAAGCAGCAAGATAAAAGTGATCCATCAATTACAAGGGGCTTCCAATAAGACTTAGTGTAGATTTCTCATCAGAAACCAAGGAAGCAAGAAAGCAGTGATATGATATATTTAAGGTACTGAAAGAAAACTTGCCAGCCAGAACTCTTTATCTGGCAAAACTGTACTTCAATAATGAGGGTTAGTTGAAAATATTCACATATAAACAGAAACTAAGAAAGTTTGTAAACAAGAGGTCAGCTTTACAAAAAACACTAATGGGAGTTCTGCAGCCTAAAAGGAAAAGACAGGAGAGAGGGTTGGAGGAGAGTATAGAAATGCAGATCATCAGAAACAGTAACCAAAAGGGTAAAAAGACAGAAAAAAATAAGATATGACAAATGAAAACCAAGGGATACAATGGTCAAAGTCAGTAAGACTTTATATAATAACACTGAATGTTAATGAATGAAATTCCCCAACCAAAAGACAAAGGCTGAAAAATGGATTAAAAATATGAATCATCCATATTCTGTCCATGAGAAACTCATCTGAGACACAAAGATACAAAGAGATTGAAAGTGAAAGGTTGTAAAAAGATATTTTAAACAAACAGTAACTAAAAAAAGATCAGCGGTAGCTATAAAATATCAGACAAAACAGACTTTAAATACAATAATGTTATAAGAGATTCAGAAGGCCATTATATTTTAATAAAATATATTAATAAAAGGGACAATTGACCAGAAAGACATAACAAGCATAACTATCTATGCACCTAACCACGGTGTCCCAAAATACATGAGGCAAACTATGGCAAAACTGAAGAGAAAAATAGACGTCTCTATAATAATAGTTGGAGACTTCAATACCCCACTCACATCAATAGATAGAACTAACAGAGGATAAACAAGAAAACAAACATTTGAACAATATGATAAATGAGCTAGACCTGACAAACATATTCACAACATTGCATCCTACCTCAGCAGGATATACACCCTTCTTGAGTGCTCTTTGGTCTTTCTCCAGAATAGACCACATGCTATGTCACAAAACAGAACTTAATAAATTTAAAAAGAGTGAAATTATACAAAACAACATTCTGATCATAACGAAATGAAGCTGGAAATCAATCATAGGTGGGAAAGGGGAAAATTCACACATACATGAAGGCTCTTAAATATTCAGTGGATCAAAGAAGAAATTGCAAAAGAAATATATAAATATCTTGTGTAGAATGAAAGTGAGAACATAACTTGTCAAAACGTATGGGATGCAGGGAAGGCAGGCTGAGAGGGAATTTGATAGCCTTAAATGCCTATATTTAAAACTGAAGAAAGAGCTAAAATCAAAGATCTAATTGTGCACCTGGAGGAACTAGGAAAAAAATAGCAAACTAATCCCAAAACAAGCAGAAGAAAAAAAAGAAAAAAGAGCAGAAATAAATGAAATTGAGAACAAAAAACAAAAGAAAGAATCAATAAAACCAAAAGCTGTTTCTTTGAGAAGACCAATAAATTCAACAAACCCTTAGGCAGACTAACAAAGAAAAAAAAGAGATAAGTTGTAAATAAATAAAATCTGGAATGATAGAGGCACTTTACTACTGACCACATAAACAAAAAGGATTATAAGAGGATAGTACGAAAAACGGTATGCCAACAAATTAGACAACCTAAATGAAATAGATAAATTACTACACATGCACGAATAACCTTTATCGACTCTAGAAGATATACAAAACCTCAACAAATCAATCTGAAGAGACTGAATCAGTCATCAAAAATCCCCCAACAAGGAAAATTCCAGGACCAGACATCTTCCCAGGTGAATTCCACCAAGCATTTTGAGAAGAATTAATACCGTCCTGCTCAAACTCTTCCAAAATATTGAAAAGGAGGGAAAATTACCTGACTCATTTTATGAAGCTAACATCACCCTAATACTAAATCCAGATGAAGCTACTAGGAATAGAAAAATTACAACAAATCCTTCTAATGAATATAGATGCAAAAATTCTTAAAATACTCGCAAATTGAATCCAACAGCATATTAAAATAATTATACACCATGATCAAGTGGGTTTTATTCTTGGTATTCAAGGGTGATTCAACACAAGAAAATCAATTAATGAAATATACCCTATAGGGGGAGCAGATGTGGTTCAAGCAGTTGAGTACCTGCCTCCCACATGGAAGGTCCTGGATTCAGTTCCCAGTGCCTCCTGAAAAAAAAAAAAAGAAAAACAAAAAAGCAAGCAAAACAAATGAAAAAACCAACCCAGGCAAGCTGATGTGGATCAGTAGTTGAGCACAGTTTCCCCACATGAAGTCCCAGGTTCAATCCCTGGCCTCTGGCACATCAAAACAAACAAACAAACAAACAAACAAACAAAAATGAAACATGTTAGCAAATTGAAGGAAAAGACCACATGATCATCTCAGTTGATACAGAAAAGTCATTTGACAAAATATATCATCCTTTCCTGATAAAACACTGCAAAAGATAGGAAAAGAAGAAAAATTCCTCAACATGATAAAAGGCATGTATAAAAACTCTACAGCCAACATCTTATTCAATGGGGAAAGGTTGAAAGCTTTCCCTCTAAGTTTGGGAACAAGACAAGGATGCTCACTGTCACCACTGTTATTCAACATTGTGCTAGAAGATCTGGCTAGAGAAATTAGGGAAGAAAAAGAAATAAAAGGCATCCAAATTGGAAAAGAAGAAGTAAAATTCTTACTATTTGCAGATGATGAGATCCTATATTTAGAAAATTGTATTAATGTCACACATTTGTTATAATTCTTGGAATAATACTTGTACTATAAACCCTAGTCCATTATACCCAACAGGGTTCACTGTATTATATAGTTCCATGTTTTTGTAACTTTCATTCCAGGAAGGAGTTCCTATGTAGAGGTGGCATGAGGAGGTTTTGCTGACTCTGTGTGACTCCCAAGCTGTGTGATACTGAGATAGCAGGAAGGGAATGGGAAATGACCAGTGGTCTTGGACAGAATTCTTCTACGTGAGAATTTTCTGCTTATTCTGTTCATGTCTAGTTTATATCATCCTCCAGAGTTGTTGGCATGTGGGATTTGAAGTTTTATTCGCTAAATCTCTAGGGAGAATTTTGCAGAGGATGTCTTACATTGCCATGTTGATCTTTATACAATAACTTGAAGATTGTATATACCTGGGGAATTTTATGGAGGATATTTGTCACAGAGAAAAAAAATTAAAAATTAAGAACAATATTGGCTAGGTCCAACCTGCTTTATAATCTATAACAAGTTTCATGCAATTTGAATTGCAAATGAATGGGTTGATAGTAAAAACTATCTTCTCAGTTAATTTACCCTTTTAAACTTTTATTTAAAAATAATTGTCTACCCACAAGAATTTTCAAAAATTGCACAGTGAATTCGTTTTCACCCTTCAGCCAGCTTTCCCCAATGGTAATATCTTACATAACCACAATTCAAAATCAGGAAACTGATATTGGTACAATATTATTAACTAAACTATAGACCTTCATTGAATTTCAGCCATTTTAACAAGGACTTTTTTTTTTTATGTATACATCTAGGGAATTTTATCAAATGTATGGTTTTGTGTAACTGCCACATAAAACATAGAATTATTCCCTTACAAGAAAGCAACTCCTTCTTGCCAACTCTATATAGGAACACCCTCCCTTAACCCTAACCACTGGTAATGGTTTCTCTGTTGCCCATCCCCATCACTACAATTTTATTTCAAAATGTCATTTAAATGGAATCATAAAGCATGTCATCTTTTAATACTGGCTTTTTCTCTCAAAGCAATAACCTTGAAATCCATCTAAGGTTTGTGTGTATGGAAACTTCATTCCTTTTTTGCTGAATACTATTCCATTGTGTGGATGTACCAAAATTTGTTAACTCTTTAGACCCTGAAGGATGTCACTTGTTTCCAGTTTTCTGCTATTATTTAAAAAGCTTCAATGAACATGCATGCTTAAGTTTTAGGTAAACATAAATTTTCTTTTCTTTAGAGCAGGGACATGATTGTGTGGTTGTATATTTAACTTTATAATAAACTGCAAAATATTTTCCTATTAAACTGTATGCTAAAATTTGTGATAAACTTCCAAATGATTGTAATATATTTTATTCCCATCAGCAATGTATAAAAGCTTCTGTGGTTACCCATCCTTACCAGCAGTTGAGAGAGTCTGCATTTTTCTTTTTAGCCATCTAATGGGGGTGTAGTGGTATCTCACTGTGTCTTTATTTTCATTTACATAATGGCTAAGGGTGTTAAATATGTTTTCATGTGCTTATTTATTAGATGTGTATTCTCTACAGTGAAATGCCTTTTCAAGTCTTTTGCTTCTTTTCTTGCTGCTGAAAGAGTTTAGGGTTTTCTTTATATTTTCTAGATTCGTATCCTTTGTCAGATTGTGATTTGCAAATATACCCTCCTAGTTTTTAACTTGCCTTTTCATTCTATTAGCACAGTCTTTTTAACAGAGCAAAAGTTCTTAAATCTCAGTTCATTTCTACTGACGATCTAGAACTCTGAAGTAGATACTTGACTTTTAAAATGTATATTTTAATTACTTAGTCTGTATGTTTTTTTTACATGTGTGTGTCCTTCGTTTTCAGAAGCACAATAAAGAAATACAGATAACAGAAAAAAAGATCATTCTTAGATTTTAAAAATGTTTTGACAAATTATTGAGTTCTTTATACAACATGCTTTCAAAGGAACATAATCATATTGGCTAATATTTTGTAGCCGCATCTTTGAGGTATGCATGTGACATTTTGCTCTTTAATTACTGACTTTTTCATCTAATTGGCTTTAAGTAGTACAAGCATTTAAACCATTTTTTCTCAAAGAGAAAAGGCAATTTTCTCCTGAGAAATTATTTTAAGATACTGCACCGTATAACTAATTATAACATAAATCAGCACTGTTTAATTCATGCAGTGTCAACCAACAGAAAATGTTTTGAGGGTGGTTGAATGAGCAAAGCAGCAGGCTACCCATAAAGGGGACACGGTCAAGCCCATTTTATCTTTGGTCAGACTTCAACAAGAACACCCACATAAACTATGTCTTACCTGAAAACCTCAAATCTTGTGAGGCACTATTATATTTATGGGGTACAAGTAAAAAATAAAGTGAAAAAGATCTTTGAAGAGAAGATTTAGAGAGGGGTTGATTACAGCTTTTCCTAATTGCAGAAGCAGGACATTTGAAGTGCAATCAATAGATTCAGAATAATGAAATCATTGTGCCTGTATTCAAAGTAAGGACTAAATGAGGGCAAAACTCCTTCATTTTGTATGCGACCATTTAATTTTCGAAGTAAAAAAAGTACAAGAGTGATGTAAAAATAACACATAATTATGTTGTTGATAGTTGATGAGAATTATTTGAATGTTGTTTACACCTGATATTTTCTTCTCTAACATCACATAATTTTAGACCTAGAAAGGATCCCAGAGATCCTATAGTCAAATCCAGAGTAGATGTATTACATTTAAACAAGATATGAAGACCTATGTCATTTTAAATGATCAGTGAATCCATAATACAGATTCAGTAAGCTTATCAGCTCCTGGGCAAGGTGGTGTCCCTGTGCTTCAGGTCATTCATCTGTAAAATGGGAAAATAATAATATCCATTCTTTTAGAGTTGTTGTGAAGATTACATATATTGACCTACATGAAGTATTTAGAACAGTACCTGGCACAAAAGTCTATATAAGAATTAATGGGGAAACAGATGTGGTTCAAGTGGATGGGCTCCCGTTTACCATATGGGAGTCCCTGGGTTTGATTCCCAGGGCCTCCTGGTGAAGGCAAGCCGGCCGCGACAGCCCATGCGGCGCAGTGAGCTGACAGCCCGCGCGGTGCTGTGAGCTGGAGCAGCAA
This sequence comes from Cabassous unicinctus, assembly GCA_029593785.1. Taxonomy (NCBI): domain Eukaryota; kingdom Metazoa; phylum Chordata; class Mammalia; order Cingulata; family Chlamyphoridae; genus Cabassous; species Cabassous unicinctus. Next base: position 20,197 of record JAQZBX010012611.1, on the reverse strand, counting down.
GATGATGCAAAAAAGGGAGACAAGCAGACACAGAAAAACACACAGCAAATGGTCAATGAGCAGAAGCAGCAAGGGCGGGATAAATAAAAAAATAATAATAATAATAAATTAATGGTATAGTTAAGATTGCAAATCATACTAATGCAGCATATTTGAACATCATGGACTTGGGATGTATTCTATGTCATTTCCATTAAGAGGACAATGGCATGGTTTGCAATTTTATTGCATTAAACTCATCTCTCAGCAAACAAGCTTGAGGATGAAAAGAGAAAGTATTTCTCTTTCAGGTTTGCTGAAAAAGAAAGAAATAATTTTAGGAGGAGCCCTGTGTTTTTACATCTGAATCTTATGCAGTGTTTGTGGAGTTAAAGTAAACAGGAAAGGTTGAGGATGGGAGGCTCCCAGGACCAGTGGTCAGAGGTCCTGGACTAACTACTGATGCCTCCATGTAGGCACTGTGTAATTTTGCTAAATGACTAACCGTTATTGTGCTTCAGTGGCCAAATCTGCAAAATTGAAGTAGTAATAGAATAAGGTAGCAGAGAATATCAGAGTAAGAACTGAGTTCCAGTTCTCCCATTACAAAGATGTAAGACTCTCTGGAGTTAGCAGTTTCTGCATTTCTATAATCAATAATATTATTATTAGTAGTAATAGTAATAATAAAAATAACAACACCAACACAAATAACAATGGATTTATCCAAGTTTTATGTGGCAAATAATTTATACGATTTTGGGGTCTTCTTTCTGAAAATGTAACAGCTAGGAATGGGTGCCCTCTGCTAATATAAGGTCAAGACCTTCTCTCAGGTTGATCTCTCTCTTTAATGGGAGTGCCAGCTGCCAGCTACTTGTCCATGGAGAAGAAATAGTAGCTGCCAGGAATCATTTTTATTGTGGGGGTAGAAAACAGCCAGGGCCTCTTCCAAATTCTAGAATGAGGAGAATCAATTGGAGAAGTCTCTACTCTTGTTAAAGAGATTAAAAAAAAAAAAGTTGTTGTTTTTGTTGTTGTATCCCTGCACCAGACCTCAGAGGTTAAAAACCAGGTGATCAGCACTTTTAGGAGTGCAAAAAAGGAAAACTCAGTATGGAAGGCTGGTGCGAGAATTGAGCCACAGTCAGCAACTCAGGATTTCCCTGTTTTCTGTTCGGACACTCACTCCCACTCTTCACAGCAGCCAGTACTTCTGCTGGAGCCTCTATAAGTCAATGCTGGGAATATGGCTTCCAACTCCACCACAGAGATCATCCCCATGTCATATGCATATACATACATAAACATTTACATGCATATACATATATAAGTATAAAACATATATACACGCAAATAATTATATTCAATGTGATACATAGATTTATAAACATTGAGAGGTTGAACAAAGTTATGATGGGTGGGATAACGTTCAAGGTAAATTTCTTGAGAAGAAGAGATGCTTCAAATGGATCAAGAAAGACATGTTTATGAGAGAGACAAGGTGAATGAAGGGAGGAGAACGATATATGCAAAGGCAGTAAGGAATGATATGTTATAAAATGTTATGGAAGTAATAATAATATACCAGAGGGTTAAGCTCCATCTTTCTTATTTGGCAAAAATTTATATTCAGTGTTGACTTCAGGATTTGGAACAAGAAATGGTCAAATGGCCACATCAATGTCATTTCTCTCATAGCTGAACTTGTATGTGATGTAATGATTGCATTTTATTGCTCATATTAATCAGCCCAACAATATCATAATACAATCAAAGCAACTCATTAGATTTAGAGTTAATATCCAAATAGACACTTTCATATATATATGAGCATTCTGGATGTAATAAAGAGTAAAAATCTCTTTATATACATTTTTACCAAAATTGTGCCTGTTGAAATATAAATGTGTTTAACATTGCAAAAGTTAAATGCTCCAATAAATGAAGATTGTGAAAACTGTTAATTTTATGTACAAAGATAGTTAAATAGTTCAATAGATTGAGAAATAGTGCAAATACCAAGAAGTTACCACAGCAAGATAATTTTGGGGAGAACAATATAGCCTTCTGAAGCTAAAAATGCTTAAACAATTATTCTAAGTTATAACAAAGACTGATGGAGATTAGACTGTATCAAATTTCTAGTCTATATACAAATGTATTCTTCCACCACACAGAACATTAAACATAAACTTTATGAATTCAGTCACATTGGCTCCAAGAGGTTTTAAAGAAAAAAATTCAATTTGAGAATTCTTTACATCTTGGGAGATGAATTAACACTATATCATCAACATTGTCACATCAAAATTTCACAAGAAGGAAAACACCAATATTATATGCAATATCCAAGATAAGTCATATTTGATCAAGCCATAAAGATTATAAAGAGATATCAGAAAAACTGAAGCATCCTATATATATCTATATGTACAGTCTATATACATATATATCCTATATATATATATATAGTCTAGTGCTAATAATATATGTATATATATTAGCCCTAGTCTGTGTAACAAAATAGCTCAAAATGGTTAGTAAGAGTCCAGCCACAATTAAAGTTTATTTCTCTATTCTTAGGTTACAAATGACTAGCCTCTATATGGTGATTCAGCTGCCTAGGGTCTCTCCATATTTTGGCTTTCCCATACCTCTAGCATCAAGCCTTTATATTTAGCCACCAGGAGAAGCAGAGAGAACATGGAAGGGATACACTTACTTCTTAAAGTCTTAATCTGGAAGGAGTTACATTACTCCTGATAAATTTGTCCTGTGGTGCATAAAATGGTAATATTTTTAATGCACTTCTTCCTTATCTTGTACATGAAACATTTGTATATGTATAGAAAAGCAGATTATTTTTTCAGTTGGATAACTTGATGGTGTCAGGACAAATGATACTTTCCTTCTGCTTTGTTTAAATGCTGAGAGACAGCTGATTATTGGGTTTTTCCCATAGCTAATAACAGAGTGAATCAGATGGAAGGAGTATTTATAGAATGGAAAATCAATATAAAAAACATCATGCAATAGTTATTGGCTGTGAATGATTTAGTGGTCACTAGCCTACAACTTTTTATGCCAGTCCTTCAGGTGGTTATTCAGAAAGTAATTACAGAACAGCTTAATTTAACAGAATGAAAGACCATAAGTAGAAAGTTGGATGACTACTTTCTTTCAACAATTTTTTCTGTATATAGCAAAAGACACAGTACACAGAATTCAAGTGATTTGGAATAATGCTTGTTCTTTTCTAATATTAATATAAGATTTTCAAAAGTAAACTTAAAGACCAAAAATGATTTGTTGCAGAGACTTCTTGAACAAAAAAAAAAATTAGCTCAATACTTCATAAATTGTACTCCTCTGTTGGTATTGTTTGCTACTAATGGTTAATTGAAGAGAAACTAGTTCCTTGATTGGAATTTGCTGAAGAAATAACCTGATGTACCTCCACAATGTGAGTATCTCTTCCTTCAATCCTGCTTTAAACATACTGCTAATATCCTGCTGCAAATATATTGTAATAAGTGTACATTTTGTGAATGCTGAGAAGCAAAGCAGCTTAATATTACTACGTTGTTTTGTTATCTTGAAAGCCAATTACTGCTCTATTGCTGCATTTCTGCTTCCATAGTCAGGGCAAATTTTCCTTAAGTGACTGTATGAAGCACTGAAGTTTATGCAAAAATATGAAAAATTAAAACAAAAAAAAAGCTGAGTGAAGTCTGTAATATCAGTTATGCTTATGCTTCTGAACAAAATATTCAGAAAGCATTTTCATCACATAGTGTGTGAAGCTTCAATTTGTGGGATCACATCAATGAAAGGCTTCTTCTCCATTCATTAAGTTTTCCAGTACAGAAGTTGAACTGCTGATGAGCCTACATCTCAGTTATTTCAGAGAAGGAGAGAGCATAATGACTTGACTACAACAGTAAGGAGTACCCTTTGCTGGGTGGCTGAAAAAAGTTTACTCTTGCTCCAAATTCAAAGGGAAATGACTGTTTTTTAAATTTTGCAAGTAATTTCAGGAACAATCCAGAACTGAGAATGCTGACAAATTATTGTTCTTGCACTGTAATATGATATTTTAAAAATCTATTCATTATATTTTGATATAACTGCTCTAAATATTGTTTATGACATTTTAGGTGGACCAGAAATTCATTTTATACATGAGAGTGACATTTGACTTCATCTTGGTTTTGGCTGAATATGTACATTAACACCTAGTCTTTCATATTTGTCCAAAATTCAAATTGTATGCACTTAACTTTGCAAAGAAGAGTCTGGTTCAAAAAGGAAACAAAATGAGATGTGGTTGAAAAAGTAGCCACAAACCACAATATAGAGGGCCTGATAGTTCATGCAAAGAGTTTGGAATTCATATTCTGCCTAATTGTGTAGGTGCATGTAATGAAATGAATGTGGCATTAGAGGAAGAAAAGATAAATAGGAAAAAAGAAAAAAAAAGGAGGAAGTTAAAAAAATGGTATTCTGCAGAAAGATGAAAAGAGGCAATGAAATAATTAACCAGTTTATCAAGGATTATTATCTCTCTAATACTTTGTGCAACATGTTTACAAGTTTCCTCAAAGTGACCCAAATTTCAAAGCATCAGTCTTTTCCCTAGGGAGATGTGCCCAAAAATCTGTCCTTAGGTATTATTATTTGACAAGTCTTTCAGAGTTCACAGGTGTGTCTATTTGCTTGGTTCTTGGATACCTCAACGAGGTCAGATACTCCAGCTGCATCCAACTGGTTGGGTTTCCCTTTTAGCATTTCAATAGTGAGAAATTCAGTAGTATTTTGTCATGATTTTCAGCATACTTAGAATTTTTACTTTATATGTCTGTTCTTTAGAGACCGTGATGATAGAAGCTTTATGGGGTGGAACTTTGATTTTAATATATACTAGACAAAACTGTATTTTACCAAAATCCATTATCTTTTCACTTGTAATCATACAGTATTATTTTGATTGAAGTTAGCTAAAGCAGTTATATTCATGACTACAAGTTAGCTACAGTGACTAATAAAACAACTCTATATTTCTTAATGACCCCACTTTGACCACAATTGGATTAAAATGGTGGCTTCACAAAGACATATTGAAAGAGAAAAATGAAATCAGAGGAATCACACTACATCATTTTAAAACATACTACAAAGCTAAAGTGGTCAAACCTGCATGGAATTAGCACAAGGATCGACACTCTGACCAATGGAACAGAAATGAGAGTTCTGATATAGATTCTTGCATATACAGTCAACTGATATTCAACAAGGCCACCAAGCCTACTCAACAGGGTGAGAATGGCCTCTTCAACAAATGGTGCCAGGAGGACTGAATATCTTTATCTAAAAGAATGAGAGAGAATCACCATCTCATGTCCTATACAAAAATTTACTCAAGATGGATCAAAGATCTAAATGTAAGAGCCAAGACCGTAATGCTCCTGGAAGATAATGTAGGTAAGCATCTATGAGATCTTGTAGAAGGAAATAGTTTTGTAAACTTTACACCCAAAGCATGAGCAACAAAACAAAAAAAAAATAGGTAAATGGGACCCCCTCAAAATTAAACTTTTGTGCTTTAAAGGAATTTGTCAAGCAAGTGAAAAGGCTGCCTACTCAATGGGAGAAAATATTTGGTAACCGTCTATCCGATAGAGCCTGGTATCCAGCATATATAAAGAAATCGTACACCTCGAAAATAAAATGACAAACAACCCATTTAAAAAATGGGCAAGAAGAAATACAAATGGCTAAAAAGCACATGAAAAGATGTTCAACATCATTAGCTATCAGGGAAATGCAATTCAAAACCACAATAAGATATCATCTTATATCCATTAGACTGGTAGCTATTAAAAAAACAGAGTACTGCAAGTGTTAGCGAGGATATTGAGGAAAGGGAGCACTTATCCACTGTTGATGGAAATGTGCAATGGTGCAGCCATTGTGGAGGGCAGTTTGGCAGTTCCTCAGGATGCTAACTATAGACTGTCATATGATCCAGCAATCCCACTGCTGGATATATACCCAAAAGAATTGAAAGCAAAGACACAAACAGATATATGCACACCAATGTTCAGTGCAGCATTATTCACTATTGCCAAAAGTTGGAAGAAACCCAAATGTCCATCAACAGATGAATGGATAAGCAAACTGTGGTATATACATACAATGGAACATTACTCAGCTGTAAGAAGGAATGTAGTATTAACACATGGGATATCATGGATGAATCTTGAAGACCTTATGTGGAGTGAAGTAAGCCAGGCACCAAAGGGCAAATATTATATGACCTCACTGATATGAATTAAGCAAATTGAGCAGACTTACAGAGCTAGAATCTGGAAGATAGGTTTACAGGAGAAAGAAAGGGAGTAGAGGGTGGTGAGCCAATGCCCATATGGGCAAAATCTCTGATAAGTTGGAAGAGTGTAGTTGTGTAGTGGATAGGCTTGACAGTGGTGCAGTGATGTGTTTGGGTTTGGGTGGTGCTGGTCTATGAGGTGGAGTAGGGTGCAGAGGTTGGGTTGGACTACCCATGGAACTGGGTGGAGAGGGTCAGGGGAAGGAGCAGGTGAACTCTGGGATTTGAAGGTCTGTAGTTAAAACTCCAATGTTTGGAATGTTCTTTTGGCAAATATGGCAGGGGAGGGTACTGGTGTAGGTTGTCGGATGTGGGGGTAAACAGGATAGGGAACACCTGGAGCAGGCTTCTTTGGAATATGTAAGTGCTCATGTTGTCGTAGTGTATTATATCAGTGGATGGAGACCCACACAATAAACAAGAAAATATTAAACTCCCATTCTGGGGAGTTCTGCTATGTTCTCAATTAGAGGAACAAGAATCTCTACAGAACTTAGGCAGTGCCTAATAAAAGAAAACAGACCAATAAGTCAAGCCCTCAATATTTTTGCAAGTAAATATGACTCTTATTCTTCAAAAATTGACACTTAGTGGGTACCATAGGTCCAAGGGAGGGGGAGGGAAGAATAGAATACATGCAACATAGGACATATTTAGGACATTAGAATTGTTCTGCATGATCTTACCATAATGGATACAGGCCATTTTAAATTTCATCAAAACCTGTAAAAGTGTATGGTCCAAAATGTAAACCATAATGTAAACCATTGACCGTGGTTAGTAACAATGCTTCAATATTTCTACATCAATTGTAAGAAATGTACCATCCACATGTAAAATGTTATGAAAAGGGGAGAGTGAAAAAAGGGGAGGGTGTTGGGTATATTGGAATCTCTATGTGACTTATCTGTAACCTAAAGCCTCTTTGAAGATTAAATGAAATAAGTAAGACACTGGGGGAATATATGGAAGAAAATGTCACTGTACATACAAGACAGCAGATCTTACAGTGATAAGAGACACACTGTTTACATTTTTTATTATTTAAAATTTTAAAAATTGTATCTTATTTGTTATTTTTAAAACTGTGGTTATTATTTCATTTTCTTATTAATTTTATTTGGTTATGTTGTTGGCTTCATTTGTGGTGAGGTTTGGGATCACAGAAGGGTCACAACTGTGGCAGGGGAGGATCACTGGTGTAGGGTATCAATGATGGGGGGATGCATGGGGAAGGGTTCTCCTGGGGCATACCTATAAGGTATATAAAAGAGTTTAAGTGTTCATGGCACATTGTCATGGTGGGTGAAGATCCACATAATAACTGAAAGAATATTGAATTCTCATCCTGGGGAGTTCTGCTACATTCTCTAACAGGACAGCAAGAATCCCCTGAGTGCAAGGCAAGTGCTTAGTGAAGGAAGACAGATCATTACACCAGGCCTTTGATATTGATGATTGTACTTATGAACCTTTTATTGTCAAATTGAAACTTAACCTAGTATTGTATATTGCCTAAGTGTTACCTCCTGAAAGCCTCCTTGTTGCTCAAATGTGGCCTCTCACTAAGCCAAACTCAGGATACAAATGCACTACCTTCCCCCTGGGAATGGGACATGATTCCCAGGGATTGCCCTCCCTGGAACCAAGGGATTATTACCAAGCGCCAACTAGCAATGCATCTGGAAAAAGACCTTGACCAAAAGGTGGAAATATTAAATACAAATGAGTTTTTATGGCTAAGAGATTTCAGTGAGCCTGGAGGTCATTTCAGAGGTTACACTTATGCTTGTCTCAGCCAGATCTCATTGACTGCCACAGTAAATAGTGCCTCAAATACCTGGGCTCCTGAGGGCTCTAGAGATCCTTACTTTGGAATTTATGATTCCCAGTGTAACAGAGTTAGAATCATTTATAGTTTCCCTATATACTGCTCTTTAGCCCCTTTTATATGAACCTATAAATAGCACTATACTTGTTAAATATATGTCCCAGAGACTTAAATCTTTGGTCTGTCTATGTGCCAGTTGAGCCTTGAATCTCAGCAGAGTTGCAACACCTACTCTTCAGTTCATTGGACTCACCCAGGACAACTAACAAGGAAATGATGATGTACAACACTCTTCCCAAGAAACAGAGAGTGTCTGCAACTGCAAGCAAGATCTGTCCCATGGGATCTAAGCCCCCCCACAATTAGAAGCCGAGTGAGCATCACCGTCCCCAAATCCTCAAGATTGAAGAATGAACAATAGACTAAAGTAGACTTATTATTATTCTACTATAGACTTATTATTATTCTAACAATGTAAGTACTTTTATCATTGATATAAAGGCAGTGGCCACCAGAGGTTTTGAAGCAAGGGACAGGGAAGAATAGGTGTAATATTCTTCTGGACATTTTCTGGACATTGGACTTGTCCTGCAAGACATTGCAAGGATAGATACAGACCATTAAATATTTTGTCATAACCTACAAAATTGTGTGGGACAGAGTGTAAACTATAGTGTAAAGTATAGTCCACAGTCACAGCAAAGTTTCAATATGTGCTCATCAGTTGTAACAAATGTATCACACTAATGAAGGATGTTGTTAATGTGATAAAGTGTGAAACGGGGAGGGAGGGGAGCCTATGGGAATCCCCTAAATTTTTTATGTAACATATATGTAATCTAAAGCTTCTTTAAAAATGAAAAATAATTAATTTTTTAAAATATGGCTTAAGGTAAAAACTGAAAGCACTAATAACAATATCCCAAATTTTAACACAGTTTACCATCCAAAACTATATGATAACCACATGAAACTTATGAAGTAGAGTTTTCATAATATTAAATAAAAGCTAATTTGATTTAATACTCAGTATTTACCAAATCTAATTAGAGCTAAAAATAGAGAAATTGAACTGATATTTATCCGTATTGGACTCCAAATTCAAGTTTCAAAATTCTTTGTAATTTTGAGATTTACAGCAACTCTGATACCTCCCCACAGGCAACAGTCTGTTGCAGAATTGAGATATCAGAACAGACATATGGACCCAGCTGCCAAAAAGTGACGGAGAATTTTGGACCTTTCACATGTCTGAATAATGGCTTCATCCAACTTCTCAACATCTGCTTTTGGTAAAAGTCTTGTAGCACAGTGCTGATATTTCAGAGAAGACAGAGAATTCTGGTCAAAACAAAATTATCTATAATTTTGATATAAATGTATAAAAAATTTTAAATTATGCTTACCATCCCATTCCTTTTGCATATGCAATTGCTAAGAAATTAATTATTTACTTAACCATAATATTCCATCATGTGCCATGCTCCAAAGTCCTTAGCCTTAGCAAACTCATAGTTTAATGGTAGCATTTCCAAAGTAAATAGATAATTTACAGTGCTATGTGGCAATAGATATGGTAGAGCTATGTACAAGGTATGATGGCAGCCGAAAGAAGGGGTTCACAGACTGGATTTAGAAGCTGGAGGAAGATTTTCTGGAAAATAGAACATAAAAATAAAAAGCAAATGAATGAAGCAAAAATACTAGACTCACAGGAACTCAAGCAAGGGTCTATTTGCAGCATCTAGTTCAGCTACCTCATTTTACAAATGAGAGCATTAATGCTTAGCTAGATCACATACACTCAAACTTAATGAAGGAGTTAGTACTGGAACTCAGAGCTTTACAATGAACTTAGTTCTCAGATCTCTCTATACTTACTGGTCATTTACTTGTCATTGTTCTGCCTAGGTTAAAGCTAGGTTACCTAATAATGTGGTTGATGCCTGGTCAAAACTTTCAGACAATATAGTAGGACTTCTCAGTCTTGGGATGGAGACTCTTGATGGAAGACTACTAAAGTACAGGAGACTTGACCTAGGGTAAACAACTACATGTTTGGCAGAGAAGAAAGCTTCTGTAAACGCGCGCAATGATATCTCAGAGGAAAGTTCTGATCTTATATCATGAAATTTGTCTCAAGTTGCTTGATAGAGGGGACTTAGGGCAAAAAACAACAACAACAAGTATACAGACAAACAAACCAGAATGTTATTTTAAGTATCTAATACAATAGACTCCTGAATTGGTAGTGGTTGTGACAGCAAATGGAAGTTGCTTCCAGCATATCAGGATGAAGAAAAATGTAATGGAGAGAAGTATCATTGACTAACCTCTAGAGCTAAGGGCTCAATATTTCCACAGATCTCTGGGAAAACACTTCAGATCATTTATTATGCAGAATTTTTAGATCTTTCATACTTTATATTAAGGGAATATCTTGGTTGATAAAACCTATATAAAATCGATATAATGATTTTCTTTGTAAATGAAATGCTGATGGTCATATATGATAAAGAAGAAGATGCTATTTATTATAATGAGTTGAAGGGAAATAAACACAACATGGACAATTTACTCTATATAATTTGTTATTCTTTGCATGTGAAGATGATGCTACTGGCTCATCATAAGATACATGCATGCTTGGGATTATTTTTCTAAAAGGAGTGAAAAATGAAAGTGTGATGAGGTTGAGTGCCCACAGCCTCACCAAAATTGGTAAGTGAATCTTCAGAGTGTTTTTTCTTGGCTTTATTAAGATTTCATGCTTTAAGCGACTGAGCGAAATATCCAAACAATATAGAATTTGGGTGGTAAATTTTATTTCTCGTTTCTTAAATGTGTGCTAAAATTATTTTTTCTCTCTCTCTCCCCTCTTTCTGAAGCCTAGAGCAGACTGCCATAGCAAAGACATACAAGGGAGACTACTACAATTCAATGTAAGACCATTTTAATATAATAAGATATTTGAGATAAGTGAAGGGGAATTTAATCTTTACAGTGCAAAAGATCTGCATTTCCTTAATATTTTAGGTAGTCCATTCAGTCAGACCACTCTCAGGGGCTACTTCCTTACTTACACATATATTACTCCTCAGATTCCTATTGCCACTCTCCTCTCCATGTCTTGACAACATGTTGAATACAGAATAATGTTCAACCTAAACATAGGTGAATCAGGATTGTGGGCATGGGAAGCAAAGGAATTAAATGAACAGAGGAATTGTGGAGTAAAGGAAATAGGAAACTTGAGTTTATGAGGAAGAGGGTCCAGCCCAGTTGCTTCTGCTATTGTCAGCAACAGAGACTGTGCCCAATATAAAGACGGTGAACCAATCAATCACACAAACAAAAAACAAAAAACAGAGACTCACTCTGAACCCATTACCGCTGTGTGGATACTGTACATGCTGACTAGTATTATGGAAATCTGATAATGATTCTGGGATTGATGATAAGGCCCTATTTCTAATATTGACTATCTAGTTATAAATCTATTTTATTGAGAATGCTATCACTTTTCTTTCCCACATTAATAATATATCTAATTTCTTCTGCCACATGATGAGTGATACAATTACCTGTCTTATGGATTTGAATGCCAATTAAATGAGATATCCCATATAAAGCATCTAATAAAATACCCAACATCTAGAAAGGACTCAGAGAATTTTGGCTATCAATAGCATTAGAACATTGTTTACTAAACAAGAAATCCCTCACGAGGAGATTGCTTTGAGTTTCAAAGAGATGGATATGTAAACTCTTTGTAATCTGCAAATTGTTAGATGAATTGCGATTACTTTAAAATAAATAAATCTGGTTTCTAATACTGGAGGAAATAAACCTTTAAATAATGTCATATAAAGTCTCAAATTGAAGGAGTAACTTGCCTTTAAAGTAATATATTTGACATGTTGGGGCTGGAGAAAATATGGTTAAGTGATTATTTGGGTAATTCAAATTTTTCATAAAAATACTTTAATTTGTCTTCCATACGTATTGTGGAAGAAATTTTTAATCTTTGTTGATATTTCAATAAATCCAGCTAAATTCACACTACTGAAAGTTTCTTGTGTACTTCATGATCTTATCTGGCATCTACAGATTTCCCCAAGAACTTAGAACAGATAGAGCATCACCACAAAGGAACTCGGATACAAATTAAAACGCAAAGGATCTGATACACTAGAGTCAAAAGTTTAAAGAAATAGAATTGCTAAGCAAGGTGAGGAGTCTCACTGAGAGTGTTAATATATCCTAGATAAGAACGTGCCAATCAGAATAAAGGGGGTGGTCAGCAAAGGGAGAATTAAAGCATGATTTGAGAGAAAAATATCAGTAGCATCCATTCAAGCACAATTCAAAGTTTATCCATCCATGGGAAAACAAAACAAAACAAAGGACAAACCCTTTACCCATATATTTAAGGTTGCTATTGTCAACCATTTCTCCAGAGAAAAAACTGGTTAAGCAAATTCTATTAGCATAAGTAACCCACTCTTTCAGGTGTAAGAAATTCTACATGTGAAGTTAAATTGATGATGATATTGGCATTAGAACAGGTAAGTTAAAGGATTAGCATAAGAAGGGTCCTGAAGTTAATTTGGTCTCACCTGCAGAAATTCCTGCTGTTAAAATAACAGGTTATGTTTTCTGATAAAGGACCCATTCTATATGGTAGGCATATACTCTTTACTAATTAATAAAATGTAATTTTGACTCCATATTTCAGTCTAACCGAACATGGTGTGAGTGAGCCCCTGAGAAAGGGGTTTGTAGACAAACCAAGTTTCTGACTGAAAATCTTAGCTCCAGGTCTAGTCTGAGATAACATCCCTACCTGACCAAAATGCCATTAAACTATTCATGCCACCATCATCTTTATGGAAAATCTAGTACCAGTGATCAGTTATTATTGTCCCTTGGCTTTAATATTTCTCAATATGCTATTACTGCTAAATTTCTATCTTCAGTTCAATACTCCTTTGCTGTAGACTTATTCTAATCCACTGGGGTGAGACGTAGACACAAAGCCTACTTCACATCAGTAAAGATACTTCACATCTTTAATTTAAAGATTTAAAACATCTTTAAATTAATTGGTTTAAACAAATCTCTTGATGCCTATATCAAATGTCCTGTCTCTCCTATCCTCTTCTCTATTAAAGTAAATCACACTATTATTCACTTAATTGTTAGAACCTAAAAACTGGGAGTCATTTCTTATTTCTCCTTCACCCTTGAACCAGACCATCATAGCAATTTTTGTCAACAATACATTCCAAATATTTCTCAAATTGAATCTACTCTGCTCCCTCCATCTCCACTACCAACTCATTCAGCTCTCACTTTTATCCTAATAATCTAATAATCTAACTAGCCTCTGCTTCAATACTTACTCTTCTAATGATTTCTCCACACAGCAGCTAGAGCAATCTTTTAAAAGGTGAACCAGTTCATGTCATTTTCAGGCATCTAAGACTAAAATTCACATACTGAATGCTGATTTATGCAGCACCCCAAGGATCTGCCTTTGTCTACTTCTGCATCTTCAATTAAGGTGTTTTTATTTGTTTGTTTTTTTCTTTTAAATTCTCAATTCTTGCAATTGTTGATTCCCTGCTTGGGATTCTTTCCGCCCAGATGGATCATCTTCCCTGGTATTCAATTTTCACTTCTTAAATAGTGTCTCCTAATTAGCTATCTAGAGTAATCTCACAGATGTTCTCTTGCCCAACACCATAATTTGTTTTCTTCATAACACATACCCTTCCCTCATATCTGGTCTGTTTCTGTCTATGACACCCGGGATTCTATATGACTAATTCATGGTTACTTTCACTACACCCAGAAGGATAAAGGGACAACACACTGTAGGACTCATAAGGGGTGGTTGAATGAATGGATTGATCACAGCATGTATATGAGAGAATGAAAGGAGAAAAGAGACTTTTGGGATGACATAGTCCAGTTTCTTTATTTTCAAAGACCAGATCCAGGTAGGTGATTGAATTTACCTATGTGCACTTAGCTGGTTAATGATAAAATCAGAACTCAAGTTCAAGTTTCCTTATTTCTCATAAAGAACATATTTAATATATCACACTGCCTATTCAATAGCATGACCGTTTTAGATATAAAAGTAGTTACATAACTTTCACAAACTTTACTTAACATTTTTAGTCCATCTATTCCTATATTTAATAAGGAATTGAGATGGTTTTCAAAAATTAATATAAATGAAACTGTTTTTAATTAAAAAAAACCCACTCAGTTGGGTAGAGACATGTGCACAGCTTTCCAATTAATCAAATATTTATATTATCTTGTGTTAATTCTTAAAGAATAAAGAATATTAATAGTCTTAATGGTGCTATTACAATAGACTAATATTGCTCAAATGAGCATTTTACACACACACATGTAATTTTCCTCTACTTTTAAAGAAAAAGGTGATGTTTTTATTTTGCCTTTTATAGATTAAATTGTATTTGAGGAAAAAACTGCATTTTATTGAGTTTCTCAAAAATGATTTGGTATATAAGTAATAAAATGTTCAATATACAGTGGAATCTAACTACCATATTTTTAGGTTCAATTCATTTTTCAAGATTTAACATCTGACAAGAGAAATTATTTCTCAAGTGACCTTGGAAGGACTTCTAAAAGGAACTCATTTATGCCCAATGTTGGTGTATTCAGCCTAAATAACCCAACATGGGAGTGGGATTTGGTCAAGAGAAAATAAACAAACAAAAAGCATGTTTGTCCCTACCTGTGCATGTGGCCTAAAGTAGGAGGAACCCTAAAACCAACCTTTGCTCTAAGCATTCTTAGTACTAATTTTTCTTCTGTTGGCTTTGTTGATCTAAACTGTAATTCATATTTAAAATTTCCTTTAGTTTTCTAATCTACTTTCATTTTCTTCTAGGAACTTATCTTGTCAGAACCTGGATTAATTGATTTATAGGTCTCATTTTAAAAATCTGGTTGCCAAAAAGCTGTTTCAGAATTGACGTCAGCAAAACGGTCTCCTTAGGCATAGTGTAGTATTGCTGCCAGACCCCAAGGTTCTTCAACCCTGAAAATATTCTGCATGGTTTTAATTTGGTTTCTAATATTTTGACCTTAAAGATTAAACTATTGTCTGCATTTCCATTTTTTTTTTTTTTTTTTTTTTTTGGTTAATCAAATATCTTCAAAGATTACCATTGGGGAATAGGAAGGCTATGAATGTTTCAGCTTTTGAAGAATCCCTTGTCAACTGAAGTGAGTTCAATACAACAGTGTCGGAAGAGTTCAGTTCAAAAAAGAGGTTAAGTGACTAAGCACTGTATTAGGTAAAAAGTTTTCCTGAAGCCAAAACAACTGGTAAAAAATTGGGGCAAAACAGTATTTAGAGAATTCCCTCTGTAGGTTTGCTACAGAAAGTTATTCTCTCATTGCTCCCTTTCCAAACATACCCATAATCAGTTGAGTCCTCATATAATTGTAAATGGCAGCTCTTTATAACAGAATTAAGGGGCATTTTTGTAAATGATGTGTTGCACCTTCCCCAGGTTGCTTCCAAAGGAAATAGTAGGAAATGAACTGCAACCTCAAAGGAAAAATCCAATTAATATTTTTCTGTTTATAAATGTATGTAGTACTCCATTATAAAATATTTGGAGATCACCCATTAAGTTTACTCAGGTTATCTTATCTGCTTCAGCAATGGGTAGTTGTTTTAGTTTGCCAAAGAGTTCCCCATACAAAGTACCAGAAATGGGTTGGCTTTTTAAAAAGGGGATTGGGGAGGTTGGGGAGGGTAAAAGCTTGCAGTTCCAAGGCCCTGAGAAGTCTAAATCAGGGAAACATAAGAGGTGATTTTTCACTAAAGTTAACTGTCTCATGTTGATCCCAAGGTCTATGTCCATCTGCAGCTGTAGGCAAACCCGGCATAGGGCTTGTCTCTTTCTGGGCTTCCTCTATCAGTCTCGGCCACTCTGCTTTCTTCCCAAGGTTTGAGCTCAGCTGAGGGCAACCAGGTATATTGCAGGGCTCCTCTACTCTTGAGCTGCTTCCTGGGTCCAGCCTTTTTGGGGCTTTGAACTTTAGCGATCCTCTACATGGTAGGATCAAAAATGGTAGCTTCCTTTTCCTGTGTCTGTCTTCTGTTTATATCAGACCCAGCAAGAGGTTGGAGACTCATCAAAAGCCCTAAATCAATCTTATCAAATAATCTAATCAAAGGACCCTCAAACAAACTTAATGCAATCAAAGGACACCATAACTATAGAAATAGTTTAGTTTAAAAACAATTTTTGGGGGGATTCATAAACTAATTTCATACTGCTGCAATATTTTACTGTGACAAAGACACAAAAACAAAATCAACAATTGTCAAGAAGCCTTCTGCAGTCTACATGTTATCTTTAACCTTTATAACAAACTTTATTTTCACGCTTTAAAAACTAAAAAGAAAATATATTCCTTTGGAAAGAAACATTTGGAAGGGCTTGATGATATCTTACCTTGTGTCCATTAGTTTTCTTTCGTCATTCATCACCAGTAAGAGGGACAAAGAATCTGTTCTGACAATTCAGAGCCTTCAATTGTCCCTCCTTTCTGAACTTTTATTACACCTGGATCTATGCTTGTGGCACATACTTCATTTTGTGCTATCTGATTTTAAAGATGGGTCAAATTTGGTTGTTGGGTCACAAATAATGAGGGCCATGATTAATTCAACTTGTGTCAAATTTCCATCAGATTGCACTGCTTAATAAATATATTCTGAATAAATAAATACCTGAAACTCACATATGAGATTTGCATACCTTAAAAGGGCAGGTGAACAAGCCTACATTTGGGTTTGTTTCTGTTTTTATATTTGTGTTCATTCCTTTGTTACACAGGGTTTGGGCTTCAGAACATATTTTGAGAGTTCCTCTTTTCCAAGTCATGAGCAATTTCCCACATATTTTCAGCTTTCTTAGGGACAAACAATGAAACAAAGAAATGATAATGGTGGTTAACTATTCAGAACCATCTCTGCAAAGTCCTTGATTGGGGAGGATGAATTTAAATGGTTCACTTTTCTCTGAGCCATATTTACACACATGCATTTCTTCGAATGGATTAAATTGACTGAAAACTGATGTAAGTTGCATGAAGAATTAGCAGAGTTTTTCAATTGTTTTATTTATAAGCAATGGGTAGTAAATTCAGAAGTCAATTTTCTATCCATAAATCAAGAGAGTGTTTTTTTTTTTCTTTCTCAATCTCATGAGTATATATTCAGTGAAGGTGTACATACATTAAATAACTGTTAGATTACCTCTGGTACTAATTTATGTCCTTGGCATCTGCTGATGGTCATCTAAACATATGTAATGCTATGAGGGTATCTTTTACTTGAATAACTGAGAGTAATTTATAATGGCTGGAGAAATGACCACAGAAAACATTGGGTCTTGTTTTGAAAGTCTCTCTGATATCACAGAAAGTTCTAGAATAGCAGGATATTATCTTTGCATGACAATATTTTCCAATAAGCTTTTAAAAGAAGTGCATTAACTGGAAAGCAAATTCTCCCATTGTGTTATCTGAAGCAATAAGATATGAAGTGAAATACAGAAAAAATCAAGGTATTGTTATTAGTAAATCAACCAAAGTCAAATAGAACAAAGTTTGACCAGACTTACCCTATTGAAATCCAATGTGAGCTACAAATAAATCCACATATATAATTTAAAATTTTCCAGTAGTCATTAAATAAATAAAAAGAACCAGATAAATGAATTTATAGTATATTTCATTTAACCAAATATAACTAGCATTTTTTCATTTCTTCATGTAATAAATATAAAAATAATTAATGAAATATTTAGTCTTTTTTTCATATCATGTATTTGAAATCTGGTGTGTGTTTTATGATTTCAGAACATCTCAATTTAAACTAGTCACATTTGTAGTGTTCAATAGCCACATGTGTCCCTTTAGACACAACTTCCTGATGATAGCAAGAAATAAGAGATAGGAAAGTTGATAGCATTCATTATCTCATGAATCCCATCATATCTGAACAGGCACCTTTAGTTACAGAATTCAGGGAACAGACTCATGCAGGTTCCAGCTCCTCCTCATTTGGGAAAGACTTCAAATTCAAGAAGAGGTAATAAGGAGAGAGAGAGGCACAAATACCTGTGAATACAACCTGAGTTGAGGTTAGGAGTAAGAAAGGGGCCTGAAACCAAGGGGGCAATGAATTGATCTGTGTTCTGTATTGAGCTGCCTTTGGGTTCAGTGTCTTCTGTAAACTGGCACATCTATGCTAGCATCTGCCAAATTTCCTGTGATCCCGATGATTTTGTAGTAAAGAACCATGACCCATAGTCATGCTCTGGCACTAAATATCAAAGGACCATGCTGTATGAGGTGTTGATTTTCTATGATTCAGAATGGTGGGGTCATGAAGAGGGTGAGCAGATGTTCTAGTTTTCCTGGGGCAGTTTCCATTTATGCTTATTATCCTATTGTAATTATTCAACATGCTTTCTTCCACTTTCAAACATGTTCTCGTTTGGAATATAAACTATATGCTCATCCCATCAGGTAGACCCAGAAGTAAGGACTCAAGGGCACCCAAGGACTCACCTAATTATGGGTCAAAGCCAACAGATTCATTCCTAAGGTCAAAACAATGGAGAATTTGGATTAAAAATTCTAGTTTATGAGTAACAGTTTGATAACAATTTTGAAAGTAATAAGTTGTTTTCTTTATATCTCAGTTGATTTATTTTCAAGAATATTTTTCTCTCTTTCCAAAGCTCCCATTCCCTACATAATTTCATGTCCATTTTTAATTTTAAAATTGCTGTCACCATCAATAAAACTGAGTAGTTAAAGGCCAAACATTAAGCCCCTTGCTATTTCTTGTTCTATCTAGAGATTTCTTAAAATTATAAGGTGTATTTATTCTGAATTTACAGTTTTAAAATATATGTGTAATGAAACAGCTCTAGATAAAGTGGTTTATTAACAACTTCACCTTGTATTTTATTTTTTAAAATAATTATTATTACCTCTTCACTGACCTTTATATGGTAGGAGCTTTAGGGGAAATTTCAAATTTCCAATTAACTTTGAATGTGACTAGAGCTTTATAAATGAGGAATGATTTAGGTACAAATTTATGGCATGTAAATGAGTGTAGTTAACTATGTGCTACAGTAAAAAACCTGGCTATCTGGAAAGTATTTGTTTATAGAGGAACATAAACAGCCTGTATTAGGGAAATTTACAATAATGTGGGGAATAGTCAGGATGTATCTAATACATTTATATGTGGGTATAAAAAGTGTAATTTATTATATTGATTTTCCTGTTATCAAAGATGTAGCAGTCACGGCAACTTTACCTTCTTTTCCAAGAAATGCTAGTAAGATGACATTATTTTATTTGGTGTTTATAATGAGCACATGAGTCAGGATGTCTTGAATTGTATGATACATTTTTGTTTCTTTTATCAATAGGCAATGATAAAAATCCTCATCTATGGTCAAACAAAGCAGTAATTTATTGAAGGGAGATACCTATTATATGATAACAGGGTGTAAAAATTCACAGTTTTGTTTTATTTATATTTTAAAAGTGCGTTCTTAACCCAGGATATTTATCAAAGTTAATCAACCCTTAACTGTTCAGAATTGTTAGGAAGTGAATGAATTAATTTAGATGTTATTCTTAAAGCCATGTATTTTTACAACGTTCAAGAATGTGTAAACTTCCAGGAAGATGGCATCGAAGTAGGTAGGCAGAGCTCAACTCTTTCACAAAGAACGTGGAGAAAGGGCAAAAACCTACCGAAGGCAGCTGCTCTGGGAATTTGCAGAACAGGGAATTTGCTGCACATCATTCAGGAGGGAGCGGGACAGGGAGACAAAGAGGCAAAAGAAAATCATGAGTTACTCACCCCTGTGGCTGGGAACAGCACATATATCGCTCCC